>JACSZP010017986.1:0-10921 GCA_016161895.1 Pinna nobilis | reverse complement strand
GAAGATGACAAATATTGGCCTAAACCGCAGATTCTCTCCAGTGTATCTGTTAAAATTCAAATAGCAAATCTAACCTCATATCCGAAAACTATTAAGCGCAATGATCATATTTGCACCATTCGCTCCACAACTACATCGGATTGTGTTAATACTGATTCAGATGCAACCGACCCATGCATCGTGCAAACCTCACATGTTCCAGACTGTAATACTACCCCCATGAAGTCCGCGCACAAAACACCTCCGCACTATCATTCTGACAGAGTCCAGCTGGACCCAAATGATTTGCTCACAAATGATATGAAAATCAAGTTCAGAAGATTACTGTCTGAATTTGACGATGTTTTTAACCCTGAATTTAAAGGATACAATGGTGCTGCAGGACCATTTCAGGCCAAAGTCAACATGGGACCTGTCCAGCCTCCACAACGTCAGTTTGATGAATTAGAGCGTCTTGGTGTGTTCAAACGTCCGGAAGATATCGGCATTTCTGTTGAATACGTCAATCCTTCCTTCCTCGTCAAAAAACCATCTGGAGGATTTCGTTTAGTCACCGCATTCGCTGACGTTGGGCGTTACAGTAAACCGCAACCTTCTTTGATGCCGGATGTCGATTCCACTCTTCGACAAATCGCGCAGTGGCAATACATCATCGTTACAGACCTCACCAAATCATTTTACCAGATTCCACTTTCACGTGACACTCTTAAGTACTGCAGTGTTGTAACACCATTTCATGGTTCACGTGTCTATATAAGGTCAACTATGGGTATGCCTGGGTCTGAGACGGCATTAGAAGAGTTAACTTGTCGTGTTTTGGGAGACCTCGTGCAGGATGGTATTGTGGCCGAAGTCGCAGATAATTTGTATTGCGGAGGAAATTCACCAGAGGAACTGTTAGAGAATTGGTCTAGGTTATTGCAGTGTGTAGTTTAAACCTTTCAGCGTCAAAAACAATCATCGTACCAAAACAAACTAATATTGTTGGCTGGATTTGGCGTCTTGGGACGTTACAAGCACATCCTCATCGCATTGCATCGTTATCAAGCTGTGATCCTCCCAAGACTGTAACCGGTTTGAGATCCTTTGTTGGGGCATACAAAGTACTTAGCCGTGTCATTAAGGGTAGTTCGTCATTGCTTGACCCTCTGGAAACAGCTACTTCAGGTCGGGACTCAAAGGATATCATTACTTGGGATAGTGATCTCCGGGAGTGTTTTACTTCTGCCCAGTCTGCATTGCAAAGCCATCGTTCAGTTACACTTCCCCGACCCAACGACCAACTCTGGATTGTCACAGATGGTGCTGTGAAAACTCGTGGACTGGGTGCTACATTGTACATCACACGCAAAGGCAAAACTTACCTGGCTGGCTTCTTTAGTGCTAAGTTACGCAGGAGCCAGGTTACATGGCTCCCATGTGAAGTTGAAGCACTCTCAATTGCAGCTTCCATTAAGCACTTCAGTCCGTACATCATCCAATCTGACCATAGAACATGTGTTCTTACTGACAGTAAACCCTGTGTACAGGCATATGATAAACTTTGCCGGGGCGAGTTCTCATCCAGTCCTCGCGTCTCAACGTTTCTTTCTACCGCAAGCCGCTATCAAATCACCATACGACATATTGCAGGTGCAACCATACTACCCTCAGATTTCGCTAGCCGCAATGCTGCTGATTGTACTGACCCTACTTGTCAGATCTGCACATTTGTGCAGCTAACAGTCGATTCCGTTGTACGTAATATTTCTGTAGCAGACTTCATCAGTGGATCCTCAAAACTTCCATACACAAGCAGATCAGCATGGTTACAACTACAGTCAGAATGCTCGGACTTGAGACGCACACCTACGACAAGGCACTAGACCTTCCAAAAAGCTTACTAATGTCAAGGATGTGAAACGTTATCTCGGTGTAGCTTCGATCGCAAAGGATAGGCTCTTGGTAGTGTTGATCCATTATCACAATTCCGTGAATGCATCATTGTGCCTCGACAAGTCTTGGATGGTCTCATCACCTCCCTTCACATCAAACTAGATCACCCCTCTAGCCACCAGTTGAAAACCGTCTTACATCGTTACTTTTTTGCATTGGATATGGACAAAGCTGTTGATTGCGTCTCAAATGCTTGTCATCATTGTGCCGCATTACGTAAGATTCCCCCAGTCATACAGCAACAGAGCACAGGCGAATCCCTCGAGAGTGTTGGCACTTTATTCGCTGCTGATGTGCTGAAGCGTAAACGTCAGCTTATACTTATTCTGAGAGAATGTGTTACATCCTATACAGCTACATCTCGTCTTGACGATGAAAAACATGACACTCTGAGGAAAACACTAATCAAGCTATGTCTTGCTCTTCATTCACTAGATGGGCCATTTGCCGTCATACGTACAGATGCTGCTCCAGGATTCTCCGCCCTTGTAAATGATGAATACTTGAAACAACATAGGATCCAACTTGAAATAGGTCATGTTAAAAACAAAAACAAGAACCCTGTGGCAGAGAGAGCTATACAAGAACTGGAATCGGAAATTCTCCTCCAAGAACCATCAGAGCGTACTGTTACATCACTTACATTAGCTATTGCTACTGCTCGACTAAATAGTCGTATTCGCAACCGTGGCTTATCTGCTAGAGAAATGTGGACTCAACGAGACCAGTTCTCAAACAAACAAATACCTGTAGATGACTATACCCTTATCATGCGTCAACATGATTTACGATCTGCGAACCACCCTTCTAGTGAAAATTCCAAAGCTTCCGGTCGCAGAATCCCACCACATACTCGATTCAGTGTCGGTGACCTTGTATATTTACACCATGACCGTAACAAATCTGCTGCCCGTGACAGATATCTAGTTGTTTCCAGCGACGACAGGTGGTGCAATGTCCGAAAGTGTGTTGGTTCTCAATTGCGAAGTACTTCTTACCGTGAGAGACACCACGACTGTTACAAAGTTCCCGGATTCTCCTTTAACGACTATCATCATATGCAACCATCAAGCTGTGACCAGGATTCAACTGACGAAGACAGCACCTACATCGATCCTCCTCAACAACCGCCGGATACCCCAAGAGTTATATCTGCACCCCCTGAACCTGCAACTTGCACCCAAAAGTTACAGCCACTGACACTGCTACATCCACTGAGATCAATGATGACCCTATTTTTAACACCTATTGTCATCCGCAGAGGGAGCGGAGGGTTCCAAAGAAGTTGGAAGATTATGTTCTTAGTTAGGATTCCATATGTGTTTTCTTTTATTGTTATGCAACGTTTTGGGGCAGAATAATCCCTAGACACAGGAGGGTAGTCTACTCAATGAGTGTGTTACATGTATTAGTTTTAGATGACCGTTCGCTTTTTATTCTTGTTTCTATGATATTGTGGCTGTTCCATGTCTGAGCTTTATTTCTGCGCCTAGTTTACTGTGCAAAGACTCGTGCTGTTTATGTGTTAGTATTTAAAGAACATTTATTTAAAACATTCGTGGCCACAAGAATAACATGTATTCTTGCTCTTCTAGTGACTGAACAAAAGGAAAGAAAAGGTGGTAGCGCCAGAGTGTATTACGCATTCCGTGCGCAGAGTTGTATACCCCTGTCCGTTGTTGGTCTAACTATTATTGTTTGTTTTTCCGGTAATAAAATCACCTCGTGGTCGTCATTGTCTACTGTTGTTGACTTGTGATTCGTCTCTTATACTGGTACTGAGTAATTTTCCAAATTAGCAGGTATCGACACAGTCTTTACGTAAGAAACGTCGTTTTTACTCATATTTTGATTTCTGTAATTCATACGAGTTATTTCTCTTTGACTTGTTTCAATAATGCGTACATCTGGGTTATAACGTCACAAGTTTGTGTAATTGTGCATGACGTCATAATAATATGTGTATGCCTCGTGTTACGAGAATACAAGAAGTGAAGCGACAGTTGTCTTTTATTTCGTGTTTGATGCATGGCTTGGGCTAGTGTAAAGGCGCGTTCACACCTATCCGTTTATTCTCGTCCGCTTCCGCACCCGTCATGTGTGTGCACACTTGTACGTCAAAATATATTAAAATAAACATAGTTGTAGGCGCGATCAACCTCAAAGGAACCCGTGATATCATTAATACCGTCCGCACCCGCTTCCGTCAAAAATCGGTCTCAGATCGATTGGTGCGGGTGCGGACATGTGTGTACATTTCAAATGAATAATGTTGATTCCAGTTGATTCGATTTTGACGGATGACAGGTGCGGACGCAAAAAACGGATAGGTGTGAACGCGTCTAACGCCACTATGAAAACAGAGACTCGCTCAAACTCAAATATATGTTGTCATAGTATGGATAACTTTTTTGATATTTACACACAAATGACATCACAATCTGTACCTGCTACGAGTGATGGTTACTCTGGATAATGAAAATATTTTTGGATTTTGATAATGTTTTGGGTCTACTGACATGTAGATGGTCGTTAATTCTAGCTTTTTAACCATAAAAGGTACGATTCCCCCATAGGTGTACCCTAATGCGTTTACAATTTCTGTACTTTCAGTTGTTCACCTAACTAACACTATGACAATAAATGATCTATGGTACAGCTTAGACGTTCACTCACGTTAAACCACATGCCCGTGTATTCACCGCAGCCGTGTTTTCCCGCTGGATATTTAGGTCTACAGTATCGATTAGTGTATAAGGTTTATACTGACTGTCATTTTTTTAATTCGACATTGAGACAAGGCACAACAGAATTGTGTTCAACTTGCAAATATTAAATATGAAGTGTCTTGGGTATTTAAGTGAAAATTGTAGTCACAGACACCACACATGCTTAAATATGCCAAGAGAAGACCTTTTATCAAAGCGTTTTGATAAGGCGCTAGAACAGATTATTCACACGAAAGTCATCCAAGTTTTGATATTTTAAGTCTGGTTGTTCCCGATACCTTTGGAAATGAAGATAAGTTTTTAAGGCGAGTCAAAGCAATCACTGATGTGCGAATAACATTATATTATATTCTAAATATATATTATAAATAAACGGACCAGTGGAGGGCTGAGCAATTCCGGATGGTACAACAGTTAAGAAAATTGGATCACCAAATTGGACGTTTTTTCCACTGATCATTGCTGCATATTGTATAAAATATAGAAAAAGACGTGCTTGTGCGATATTTCCAGTAATAATTTATGTAGTATCAAATTGACAAATATATTTGAGGTTATTTAGATGTGTTTTCACCATCAATAAATAATGGACTTTGATTAATCTCCTTTTAATCATGCGCACTCGTATGGCAGAATAATCAGCAAGATGATTGTGGTCATTACTTAGCAGAAGCGTGTGTTGACGAGTTGTCTCGACATTTTGTAACCTTTAGAAAGCTAAAAGTTTACCTACACCAAGAACAGGGATGAAATTCCACTACAGTCAAAATAGAGGAAAATGGCTTCTTCCTAGGAACTGAATTGTGAAAATAAAGATTAAACATTGCAGCAAAATCTAGAGAAAGGAGGAATTTCTCTGAAAAGAGGAAAATTTTCATCCCTGCCAGAAGGTGATACGAAATTCGCATTTCAATACCGATTCGAAGTGGTGCCGAAACGCCCCGTTTGCAACAACTGACTTTGAATTAAGTACATGTTGATCTATTAATTAATTAATTAAGAGCACGATTCTGATTTTACCTCGGATTCGGAAGGATATACTCCATAGAGATATGTTGATATGTACAAATAGCATGTGCCTTATTGACCCAGTACCGTTGATAGTAATTGAAACAACCGAATCGACTTTCAGACGAAACGCCCGGATAACACTAGTTTGGTAATTTAGCACGAATGGAAGGCTGTTTTGTATTCCTTAATTCTAAGTGAATATAGCCGCTATTTGTGCTTTCTACGTGCCTGATTCAATAAATAATTCCAACGCTATCATAGACTTTACAGAACGCGCCAGCTCAAGACTCTTAGAAGATCTGTTACACAGACCATAAGCGCTTGGGGCACGGATTTATTTTTCGTTCATCAGTTTATAGAAATAGTAGACAGATAAAAATAAAAGAATATACAACTGTTACCCCTAATTGAATCAGATTACAACAAAAACTAATAATATTCACTGTTTCAGTCAAGCACCCGTTTCGACTGAGTATATATAAAAAGAGAAGGCATGCAACTCGCCGCCATGTTTATTTCTATTTATAAACCGGCGTGGAGATTCCCATGAATTTCTCGCGTCTGAATTAGTTTTCATGCACATGCAGCTACTTACAGTTTATATATATCACTATTAATAAGTCCATATTACGCTTTTTCGTTGACATCGATTTTAAATGCACGTTTTACGTGAATTGTAACAACTCAGTCCTCCGTGGCCGGAAGTAACCTCGCAATCACGTCATTACAACGATTAGATGGGTTCCGAATGAATAAAATTCAATAAAAAGGTTAAAGGCTTTCCGAGTTTTTTTAGCGGTTTTTTTTTGAAAAGAATAAATATCAGAGAGCATTATGGCAAATAAAGAAAACGAAGTTCAAGTTGGAGAATCCAATATCTTGTCATGGTAAGGAATATACAATTATTTAATAAGAAAATTTCTATAAAAATGGAATCAGTAAATAATATTCTTTTACATTTTATCTCATTTTCGCCAGCCTAAATAGCTTCAATTATACAATAATTTAATAAGAAAATATCTATAAAGAATAAGTAAATAATAGAATATTTAATTTTATCTCATTTTCACTAGCTTTGGCTAGATTTATAAATTTATCTTAATTAGTAAATATTAAGGATTTGTCTACAGCTATGCCTATGGATCTAAACTTTTACAATGATGTTGAATCAATCTGAATTTTCATTCATTTAAATTAAGCCTCATTAAAATTCACACTCAGTTAGGATATGCTTTGATTGCAAGTACAATATACATGTAATGATAATTTTTGTATGAGGGTATTTTTATTAATATTTTCAAACTACATGTAGAACTTGCCAACCATGCAACAAAAAAAGGTGTTATTTATGGGTGAAATATTTTTATACAGGCATGATGTATAGTAGAACTATTATATATATCATCACTTTTTAAGTTGTTGTTGTGTTGTTGTTTAACGTCCCACTCAAGAATATTTCACTCATATGGAGACGTCACCGTGTGCCGGTGAAGGGCGTCAAATTTTACTTGTGCTTGGCACTGCTGGCCGTAGAGCAGGGAGGGTTCTTTAACATGCCAACACCTACTGTGACACGGTACCTCGGTTTTTACTGTCTCATCCGAAAGACGGATGGCCAACCAGGGAGTGGCGCTGCAGAAATTAAACCCCGGACCCCTCAGTTCAAAGTCAAACACGCTAACCACTCGGCCACGGAGGCCCCACTTTTTAAGTAAAAAGCATTGAATAAAATATTCTACATTTAATAACTACCTTTGTACATAAGTTAAATGATGGGCCTACATGTAAACCAAAATGAAAGTTTTAAATTTCAACAGGGATGCATAAAATTAAATGTACAGTACATGGAGGAGTGGAAACCCATGTCATCTCTGTCTCATTCTGTAACAATCTTGGCAATTTTGTTTGTTTTAAATTTTTTCAGGTTAATGGAAAATATTGAAGAATCAACGTCCCAACATATTTCTTTGGATGAAATTTACAATAAAATGTGCCAAAATAAAACTACCGGTAAATGTAATATTTCAAAGGCAAGTATTGGAAAACAAATTAAAAAAGTGTTTAAAAACTGTAGATTACAGAGAAAGAGATCTAAAGCAGATTGGAGCCAAAAAATGAATATTTACCACGGAATATACTTTAAGGAGTTCGAGGATCCATGTAATGATGATATTCAGTTCCATGACATTCCATCTCTGCCCATGTGTAAATCGGATTATTTGATTATTGATGACAAAAATGACGATTATCTCAAACTTGGCCTAGTTTTGGACATATCTATAAACAAAAATAATATCTTTGTTGAGATAACACTTCACAACTCTCTAAAATGGCACATCAAAGTGTTTGGGGAAGTGTTTCAACCCAAGAAATTAGGGATCAGCTGTAATTCCTTTACATTGAGTAGGAGATCAGTTTCATCCATACTAAAACTGTCAAGAGGATCAGGATTTGCGAAGGTGTTTCCTTGAACAATGATGCTATTATTATAGAAGAACAAGTTTTAAAAGAGTCTTTTAGCCATTCAAATGGAGTTGATACCCCCAAAATTTCATACAGATCAGTGAATTGTTCCAAGATTTTAAGTTTTAAATACCATGGGGACTTAGATTATTGTGCAGCCTGTAAAGCTATATACATGAACACAAGTTCATCCCCTCAAAGATCACCGTTTAATGATTTAACAAATACTGGTATATATGTACCAGTAGGTACAAGTACAATCAGTTCAAACTCAGAGTCAGAGATTTGTGATGCACAAACGGGAGACAACTTCACTCCCAATACATGTATATCAGATGTGACAAGTGTTTGTGAAAATTCTGCAATGTCACCACCAAATGTACAGACTGAAAATTCAGATGAGCATGAGCTACAGTTATGCGAATCAGATTATTCTGATTTGTCAAATATTATCAATCAGATACTGCCCGACTGTCCTAAAACATGATGGATTTTTTGAAGGCACAGCAAAATGCTATTCAGTCCACACCTACCGGTCGTCGGTGGAAAATAAACATTATTAGGCTATGTCTTACTTTATGGTGCCGTAGTCCTAGAAGTTACAATTATCTGCGTGACAGTGGGTTCGTTTTATTGCCATCTCAAAGGCTTTTACAACTGTATAAAAATAAAATACATCAAAAAGCAGGGGTGAATAAAGATATTCTGCACTGGATGAGGCATGAAGCCATGGTTAAAAATATTCCTCCTGAAGGGTATGAAGGGGGTTTGATATTGGATGAAATGTCCATTCAAAGTGACCTACAAATTTATTCAAAATCTGGTACAAGTTTCCTCATAGGTTTCACAGAAATTTCCCAAGAATCAGATCTTATGGTAGCATTCATACTGGGAGAAAAGAAATCAAGCTTGGTACACATGTTTTGCAGTTTGCATTTTTAGGTTTCACAGGGTTCAGATTCCCATTGTTTCACTTTCCTACAATTCAAGCTTCTGCATCTGATATCTATCTTCAAATTTGGAAACGCATCTACATTTTGGACATGTTTGGCTTCAAAATTCAATATATTAGTACAGACGGTGCACAAACCAACAGAGACCTTGCAGCAATTCTATTGGGAGATTTTAATTCAGGTTCAAAATGTATGAGGGTAAACAACATATTTTGTGGAAATATGCAGGAAATTTTTTTCATTATGGACTATTCACACATCATGAAGAAAATCAGAAACAACATCAATAAAAGTGGAGTTGGAAAAAAGAAAAAATTGTTACACAAATCCCATCACATCTACTGGGAACACCTTCATGATGCACATATATGGGATATTACAAACAACGCATTCCCCATTTATCAAAAGTTGAATAATGATCACTTATTAGACTAGATTATGACAGACTAGACACTAGATTATGACATCTAGTCAACATTTGGAAAGCACTATAGAACTTTTACAGCACACAAGCATTTTAGTTGATAATTTCAGAGATCCTCGCCCCATCAGAGATCCAAGTGATGAAAGACTTTTAAACAACCAAAAGGTACTACATTGGTTTAATGAATGGGAAAAAAATGTACGGCTTGACGAAACAATCAAAGCTAAGGAAAAGGTTTTGATATCTCATCAAACCAGGGCTGACATCTGTTCATTACTCATTGGATTTCAGGAACTGTGTCAATCAAAATTAAAGAAATCTTCTAGTTCCATTATCCCAAACAGAATAAATTCTGACATTATAGAAAATATTTTTTCACAGCAAAGAGGACTCTATAATGGATGTAATTCAAATCCAACTTACCTAACATACTGCAGAACAATGAATGCTGTAATTTTGGGACAACCTGCCATATCTAAAAAGTCCAACGTAGGAGGAATACAGTCTGGGGCTGATCCGTTCAGTACATAAATTCCTGTTGCAGCATATGTCAATGAATACTACATATATGTATATGTACTACATCCGTTTATCTTCACAACCTGAGTGTTCTAAACATCAGTCATTTGAATGTGACAACTGTTAAAAAATTAAAAAAACTGTTCACACTCTGCACAGTACCAATGTTCAGGTAAGCTTTCTAAATCTGTTATATTGACACAACTTGAATGATACCAGGTGTCACATCCAACACATTCACTTACACAGTGCTGTCCACACATACCACAAGGATACTTCACAACTTTTGATCTTTTCCCTTTAGATTCTGTACTTCTTTTTCTTTCAGCTCTCACTTGTGGCACCTGGGCTGGGTTAGTACTGGGTTGTGGCATTTGTGTGCCACTAGTGCTAGGTTGTACTTGTGCTTCTGTGGTACTTGTGCTTACAGGTACATGTACCTGTAGTTGTAACTCTGGAGTACCAATAATATCTGAATTTGAACTATCAAATAGTGATAGATTCAAAATGAATTCAGCAGTAGTGATTATATGATTGAGTGCTTCTAATATTTCCATCTTAGTTTTATTTTTTTGGCATCTTCAATGTCCCGTTTTTGGTTTTATGTTTAGAATCCTGTTTGGCCATATGGGTTGTTACAGTGCCGATTCCGTTTTTTACTCATACTTTTGGATGGCGGGCAGGTGAAGTCACCAGAGCCCATGCTCGTTCTTCAAATTTATATTCCTTACCAAGGCAACCATGTAAGTCTCTATATTTACTGTCATTATGTCGATTACTATACTGTAAATCAGTTTTCTACAGTTTTGAGCATGCAACTGTTATTGTGTAATTGCATTTTTGTTGAAATGAAGCGAAGCACGCCTTTCTCACAGGGCGGGCTTTTT
>JACSZP010017984.1:6278-22597 GCA_016161895.1 Pinna nobilis | reverse complement strand
GTTGGAGTAGTCTCCCTTTTACATGTAATTTTTTCACAGAGTTGTTTCCCTTATATCAAATCACATGCTGTATAGCTTGTAAACAATGGTACTTCACCCATACTTTTGAACTAAAAAACAGTAGATCAAATACATGGTGTTTATGTCATTACATCCTTTGCATGGTACACAGTAGCGTCATGCTACCGGTTTTGGTGAGTGTACGGATAAGAGTGGGAAAAACAATCAACAAAGAAAACTTATCTTCCTTATTCTCATTTTCCTAAGTATATTGTTGTACAGCTTCATAAATGTTTCCTCTTGCTGCACTAGAAACAATGTTGTTGTCTTTTTTTGATTTGCATGGGAAATAATGCATCTCTGATTTAGGTTCCTCACCGAAACAGGTCATCGGAATTTACATACCTGCGGAATGCTGGTGGTCTGATCCTGGTTTCATTTGTAACTCGGTTCTCTCTGTCACCAATAAAAAAAAACTGCCTCCCACTGTATGACTGAAAAATTGTGAAGTGTGACATAAAACAAAAACAAACAGTTTGTAATGTAATTGTTAGAATTATTGTCGCTAAAGTTTTTCCTTCTTCATCGACTGTGATATAAGTTTTAGCCATATATGAAAAAAAACACATCATATACTTCTACCGGGTACATACAGGGATTTACCGGACTCCCAAAATGCGAGTATATGACCCTCAAAAAGTTGTTTGTACCCCCAATTTTTTTTCATGTGCATCCATTTGGATACATAATAAAAATAACAACTTTTTCCTTTTCCACTCTCATCTCCATCTTTAAATGATTTATGCTAACAAAATGGAAATTGGAGACAACAAATAGTACATGTATTTCATGCAGATAGAGGATTCTAATTAATTTGTTTTTCAATTTGAATTTTCAATATAATTTTTGGACTCTTAAACTTATGGATTGGACCCTCAAAGAAAGCTGTAGGAAGTCCAAGGGACCCTTAGAATTAGAATGCAAGGTAAACCCCTGTACATACAGTTGAGCCTCATTGATCCAGATGTCAATAATCTGGATGGTACACCTTCCTGACAGAACGTCTAGGGAACCAAATTTTCAAATTGCATTAGCCATTATAAAATGTATGTTTCAGTAATCTGGACGCTTCATTTAACTGGACTATTTGTTTGGGAATGAAAGCCCTCGCATTAATGAGGCTCCACTGTATATAAATTGATATTTGTTATGCGTTCGTTATCTTGCAGGTGTTGATCTTGTAAAGCGACAAGCCGTTCATTGTCACAGGGTCTTGCGTACCATTGAAACAGTTGCTCTAGAATCCACCATTTTATCTAGAGAATCATGGGAAACACTCTTGAAGTTTCTGTTGGCAGCCAATGATAGCCTTTTATCACCTCCAACTGAGAAAGGTAAGTGTTGTGACTTATGCAATTAAACTGTGTACTGTAATTCAGTGTTGATCAAATCAAGAAAGGTGGGGGGATGGAGTTTACTACATTTATTTTATTACATACCCATTTACGGATACTTTATTTCTAAAAGTAAAGAGATTTATCCCTTGCACTGTAAACTTTGTTGTGCGAATATTTCATTTTTTGATCCATGTTTAAGAATTTTGAAGCTTGATATATGTCTTCAAAACTAGTATTTCAAAAGTTCTCTTAGAATTCTGTGAAAATTATTCTGTATTCAGTAACTAACATGACACGGAGCAAGAAGTGTCATAGAAAACCCTGGGTATGTGATACATGTAGAGGCTATCCTTGTCATTTTACAAAGGTTTTGCGCTTCACATATTTATGAAATGCAGATGTGTATATATCACTCTGTTGTACTGTGGTTATATGTGCATTTGTCCTACAATGAATGATGAAATACAAAACCTTTTGGTGGATACAAGGCTGACCTTTTGTATATGAATCACATGATCAGATGAGTGGGGAGGAGGTAGGATTCTTATGATAAAGAGTATTGCATCTTCAAGCATTATGTCTATAACAGCAACTAGATCACAGCAAAACCTGTCCAAAATAGAAAAATAATATTTACCATTCATTTATCTAGCACTCAACAATCATATATCGCCAAGTCTCTTATGGTAAGGACATCCATCTTGCACAACAATAAGTCAAGTCAGAGATGCAGGAACCCTCATTAAGGAAAGAGCAAATATGTCCAGCAATCAATTGACACTGATAGAATTTAGAACAATTTTGATGCTTTATAGCAACAATGATGCAAAGTTTGAAGTGAAAGGCAATCATTTGTCAAAAGGGTGGCCCAAAAATTGAGAAATTCATAGAAAACACATTCATGTGCTGTCGTAGGATACTGTTCAGGCAGCGGAGAAACAAATTTTGTGAAATATCCCTGAATTGAATATACTGTTTTAGCCCTAATTTGTGGTCATATGGTGATGAAAGTCACATAGGCAAAAGTGAGATCAGATCGATCTTTGAAACAACAAATATTTTTAGGTACCAATCTCACATTTAAGTATGTATAAAAATCACCCAGTCTCAATTCCCAAATTATTTGTATTTTAGTAACATTGTACATATAACAAAGCTCATGTTCTGTGTTGGACAGGTTTTGACTGGAGATCGTCTTAAGCTATAGCAATAATTATCCACACCACAGTCAAATGTATGATGAACAAGTGTGTGTATGTGTACAGCATTGTGAAAAAAACATAATTTTAGTAATACAGATGCATACACACCCAGGGCAAGTTGTCTTGTTATTGTCATGCCAACTGTTAACAGTAGATCAAATTGCAAACCCCACAAGCATGATATAGCAACTTAGATTATAGATCTAGAACAATGATATATATGTAAAGCCAGTAAACAATATCTGTTATGGTTGCTCTTTTGTTTTGTCATGTAATTTTGAAAAGATCTGCATATAAATATTTTAGATTTAACATTAGAACAGTAAATCATAACAATTGATATAATGTTTAATTCTTAATCAATTGATCATTGTTTTTGTTTTTTGTTTTTTGGTAAGTGACAATAGTTTCATTAGTTCATGATCTGTTTTTGACATGCACTGCATGATTTGTTGTTTTCCTTCATGCAGACGATACTGGATTGAGTTCATGTAAGTCCATACACTGACACTTGGTGCAAAATCTATTAACAAAGGGAAATAATCCTGTATGACCATGATGAGAAAAGTTTCAGGCTGTCATGGCTTTTGACATGATCAAATATTTCTCTTGACATTTCTTGTTTGAAGGATTTTCAGGAAGTAAGGGGAAGGATATATTACAAATAGTCTGTGCAGAAGCAATTCAAGCTAGTATGTTTGATTAATTTATACAAAGTAGCCATACCAAGCCTGTAATTTTTCTTACTGTATGAAAATAGAAATGTTGATGATTTGTAATTGCTCAACTTAACAAAATCATGAAGGATATGACTTAGAGTGGTACATAGCTCTGTTTCAGTAAACACACCATTATTAGATTTTCCCTAATCTTCACAAATAATTCTCATTCACACTCCCATCTCTGTACTAAATTCACCATATTTTGCAACTTTTGATTGTCCTCTACTCTGTCTGTTCAACTTTCATTTATATAATTTTTTTATATGTTAGACATTGACTCGTTTTTTTATGAGCAAGTGCTTTTTTGAGGAGCTTTTACACCTTTCTGTATACCTATGTTGGTATTTTGTTATATACAGGGCTAGCAGACTACAGCTTATTCCTGGGACTATTTTTTTCAATTTCCCATCCTTGCTAAGTTGTATTGGCTATTTATTTTTGCTAATATAAGCTTCAAGTTCTGTATCATGGCAGCGTTCTTACCAAACATCTACGATATTCACATAAACCTTATTTATCAACTATACCAGTTCTACCAACTGTTTCATAGTCCCCAAAATCTGTATTGACTTGACACAATGGGTATTTTCTTATGCTTTCTTATTCAATGGCTGTATTGTATTGTCAATGGCAGTAACTAGAAATCATAGTCTTATTGGTATTGTCAGTTTATTGGATAATTTCTTTCTCTGATTTGTAACTTTCATTTGGTACAATTTATCTATTGAGATATAGGTCCTGTTCAGTCTTGATTTTCTGGTGTAGATGTGAATTTTTATTCATGAGAGCTCTACTTAGGCATTATTATTCATGTACAAAAACTTGTCCACACAAAAGTTTCTTGATTTTCTTAGTTGACATTGATAGGCACAATGCAAAATGTGTCAATTGCCTTTAGGTTTCTGCTTATGAATAAAAGAAGAAATAATAGTCATTAGTGTGCAAAAATATAGCTGTAAACATTTTCACATTTACTGTAAAATATGAATGTAAATTTTTTAGAATATATGGTTTTCGTTACCTGATTCAAAATTATGACAAATTTGAACTAAAGAATAATGAAATAGCAAAATGTGTCATACTTGTTAGACATAATACATGTACATGTAGTTGAGTTTCGCGTATAGTGTACGACTTAACTCTTATAATGACAGAAGAATCTTCCCGTTAGGTAGATGCTTTAAGTGACCAATTATGTGCGCTGTTCTCAAAATATGTAATTCTGGTAGTATCTTATAACAACAAATCCTTCGGATGATACAGTCAAAACTTAAGTTCTTTGTCACAAAATTTGCAGGTGCGTTAAAGAGCCTTCACTGCTCAATGGCCATGTACCAATCATAGGTATATTTTTTTACCTTTCACCTGCATACAGTGGCATCTCCATTCTCCAAATAAGTGAAAGATTCTTGAGTGGAGTATTCAACAATAAAATGATCAACCAACCAATAGGAACAAAATTGATGCCTATTAAGAAGTAGTTATTATGGGATATGGATTAGGGGCAAATATGGAAATGGAGTATTCGTCTAGTGATAGCTATGATTCTTTCTATTTCCCACCTTCAGTTTGCACACAAATATATGTGTATATGTTATACATGTACAATCAATTGAGGTGTTTTGGCTTTCATTTCAAACATTATCAAAATATTCTATTAATCTGCGCATACATGTACAATGTATTTGCATGTACTATCATTAAAATAAATCATACCACATTTTTTTCAAGAATTGTCATCCAGTTTGGCAAATGTTTTTATTTTTCAAACAATTTTTGCATTTTTGAAGGAGATCCTAAATCTTGGTGCTAGTAAATATTCAGAAATGTTTTGTGGAATTTGTGATCTAAGATTTAATGGGATACACAGTATATGCTAATCAGGCATCGAAGTGTGACCAAGATTTCGGTGGTAATTTACATCATGTTAAGTGTTTGTGATGTGTGTCAATTTTTGTATTAAAGTGTTTTATAGAAATTTTATAGCATAAAATCATACTTTTCATTTAACAATAAAAAAAAAAGGTCAACATAAATATATATGGCATGATCAACCAATGGCATGTGGAGAATGCAAATAAGTTTTGTGACAATAATGACACATCAGTACATCATGTGTAAATGTCTTTGGTTTTGATTTATTGAATACATTAGAACCTTAATATCAAGGTTACCTAAGTTGCTGGCTAAATTAGTCCGATTACTGGGATTCTCTTCAGAGCTAGGTTAAAAAAGCCTAGAGTAATGATAAGCAGATCAACTTCTGATGGTCCTAATTACAAGATGGTCTCCTAAGTGACGTGGTCTTTAGACATGGTTCCGCTGTTTGTGCTGTCTTATCAGTGCCAGTGGGACATTGGGAGACTATACATGACAACAGGCACTACACTGGTATATGATGCAGTGCACAAAGTACTTGTATGGTATGGTATTGTTGTTTAATGTCTCACTCCTCAAGAATCTTTCACTCATATGGAGACGTCACGGTGTGCTGGTGAAGGGCTACAAATTTTGCCTACACTCGGCACTGCTGGCCGTAGAGCAGAGAGGGTTCTTTAACGTGCCAACACCTACTGTGACACGGGGCCTCGGTTTTTACTGTCTCATCCGAAGGACAGGGATGGCCAACCGCAGAGTGTCGCTGACGCAGCTCGAACCCAGATCTCCCGATTCGCAGTCGAACGCGCTAACCACTCGGCCACGGAGGCCCCACAAAGTACTTGTACAGTTGTATCATATTATTGAGGATGATGTATTGTTAGTCGTTTATTTATAGATCAAAAACAAATATGTGACACTTGATGTACTAAATCTATTATGACCCTTTCCCATGTAAGCCATTCTCTTATAGTATTCTCTGGAAAGTATAAACCTCTCCAGACAATACTATAGGAGAACAGTTCCCTCAGGAAAGGGCCAAAATAGATTATCAAAATTATCACTGGATATCGTACATATCGCTTCATTCCATATTCCCTCCCTTTGATTGCATTGATAGAGCATCGTAGACCAAGCATGACAGCACTTGATCTGAGTCAGGTTGATGCTTTTCTCTCCAGCTTATGCATGAACCCTAAGCTTGCATATTTTCAATGAATGTATTGTAATACATATAATTTCATATCATTAAAGGTTGTGCTCATTATCATCCATGTTCATCCATGTTCATTATGAGTTCATCTAGGCCTGGGTCCCTCTAACTTTATTTCTCAATGTAAATACACGTAAAACTGAATTTGTTTTTATACACATACTTTATTTTAAAAAATCAAGACTGTTACCTGGTTTGTAATGTAAATAAATATTTCCAGTGTTAACCTACCTATAGTTTTACTTAATGTAAGTATATTTACAGGAATTCCTGATCTAATTTATAGTCCATAACCTCTTATAAAAAAAGTTTATCCCAACTTTACATGACTATAATTCATGCGTATTGACATTAGATGACACTCTGGCTGAGTTGTTAGCCTGTTCACCTTCTGCATGTGAGGTTGTTGGTTTGAATCCATACAGTTGGCTTTGCTCTGTTGTTTGGATGAGACAGTAAAAACCGAGGTTCCTTGTCACAGTAGGTGTCAGCACATTAAAGAACCCTCACTACTCAGTGGCCAAAAGTGATGAGGGTAGACCATATTTGTCTAAATTCACCGACATTGTGGTGTATTTGTTTCATCGAAAAATTATTGAATGGGACTTTAAACCACAATACAACCAAGATTTTAACATAATAAAGATCCCTTACTTGCCCGAGTGCCAAGCATAGGTTAAACTTGTATTATATGAGTTTCCGTATGAGTGAAAGATTCTTCAGCAGGTTGATAACAAAAATAGATCAAACAAACAAAAAATACTAGTAGGGAAACAAAATTCATATTCCATCTGTAGAAATTATGGTTTTGCAGATTGTAGATGATGATATTTATATACATTATTGTGATAATCTACATATTGTAAATATTGTACTAATGTTGTGTTCAAGTAATCAATGACATATGTCTAATACTGATGTGACAGACACAGGTTTGTATCTGACTTTGATTGAAGTGTAGTTTGTTGTGTGTAGTGTTCCTGTGTGTGATGTAGTCCAAGCTGATATAAATCATTTTCATTTAACAACAGAAATCAGGACTGAGCACCACAAAACTTAAGAATTTACTCAGTCTGAGAATTTTCTCAACTCCAGCCTTTCAACCAATCTGAATTCTGTATTTAATGGAGTCTAGCAAATCAACAGACTTCAATAAAATCTTAAGGTTTGTGGTGCCCAGCGCTATATTTTGCTTATCAGGTCAAATAGTGGGCACTCTCTTGGCCCTATGTTGATTTTCTCCTGGTATTACAATACTTGTGCATCGATGATGAGTCTCTTTTTGATTCATAATCTACTTCAGTATTGGTGCGATTTTCCCTCACAGTTGAAGTATCTAGTTTATATACAGTGGAACCTGTCTTGAGAGATCACCTCTTCTGCCATGCAAATATAGTCTTTTAAGACAGGAGGTCTCTCATGACATTTTATTTATATGATTTCTTAAGAAGATGTTCTCTTGGGATTAGCCTCTCAAAACTGAAGTTTTCTTAGGAAAGTGGTCTCTCAAGACAGGTTCCACTGTATCTACTAGCATTCAATAGAAAGTCATTAAAATCAAATTATTTTATTTTATTTTGACATGACTTTTGTAGACATAATTTTGCATTTGACCATAATGATAATTGTGCACTATTCTTTTTCCACCATAGCAAATTATGCCCTTTTTCTTCATTTGTAATTTTTAGTGACTTATTTTCAAACAGAATTGTCTAGATTCATGCCCTTTGCATATGATATGCCACTGAGTTATAGTTACCATAGAAGTAATTTGGAAAATGTTTGTTTGTGTTAGTGCAGGTAGGTCAGATTATAGATATAAAAAGGTCAGTGTCTATTGATATTGATTTGCAGGTGTCTTTTGGACTAAAAAGTTAGAGTATGTTGCTTTTAACCACCAGTTAGACTTTCACCTCTAGTCATGCCTGAACTTAGGTTGATCATGTGAGAATTTGCCTGTTTTCTTTGGAAGGCCTCTGGTTTCTCACCAGCTACAATCGTAACAGTGTACCATCTTTCACGGGGGCCATCATGGTTTCAAGTTTTATGTGGTCACCTTCTGATCTTGAGGTTGTAGGTTTGAATTCTCTCTGAATGTTGAATGAAACTTGAATGGGTTTTCTTGTCCTTTTGATGAGACAGTGTTGGTGTAGATGTTGGCATGTCAAACCCTCATTGCTCAATGGCCACAAGTGCTGTGTGTAGACCAAATTTGTCATACTTCACCAGCATTGAGGATGTCTCCACATTAGTGAAAGATTCTTGAATGGGAAGTTAAACAACATTACAATCAACAAACTTGTGGAAAGCCTTTAAACTGCTTAAAACCACCATTTATTCTCTCATCTCTAGCCACGCCTGAACTTAGGTTGATTACGGAGAATTTGCCAGTTTTCTTTTGGAAGGCCTCTGGTTTTTCACCAGTTACACTTGTAACAGTGTTCCCTCAATGTAACAGTGTTCATCTCAATAGGGATGTCAAGTGTCAAAAATCTTGGATTTTATAGTTATACATGTTTTGAAGTTTCATGTTATTCAAATATTTTACCTTATGGGATGCAAGTTGGCAGGTATTTTCTTTGTGTCATCAGGGAAACAAGTAGGCATGCAGGGTCAAGGTCACATGTATTCCTCAGAGTTTATGTGTTATAAAAACTGTTAGTACCTATGATTAGGGGAATTTGGTAAATTAGATGGTCATGCTTAGAACGTACATGTATTTAAGAGTTTTATGATTGTGATCTATCTCTTGTAGGTAATATGTTGAATGTGGCATAAACCACCAATAAAGCAATAGGATAAAAAAATGATCAGATTTCTTCAAGTACAAAGTGAAATAAATGTGCCTGAAAACTTAAATGTTTCCTAGGTTATCCTTCCTCTTTGAATGTTTTGTGACTTATTCTTTCTCTTTTCCATTTTGTACAGATGACATAGGGGATCACTTATGTGAGAGAGTTTTAAGTGTTTTATTCAAGATCTGGCTCCTGGCATGCCACAAGTGCTTCCCATCTCCGTCGCTGTGGAAAACTTTCCGCAGTATGTGTGTAAACTGGAGGCATCATGAAGCTCTGATCATTCAGTGGCACAAAGTGAACCACACACTCACATCACATATCCTGAGAGACATGTATGGAGATGAGTATCCAGAACTTCCTGTCAGTAAGTATACACTAGTATCTCTGCTTAGTAAGTATACACTAGTACCTCTGCTTAGTAAGTATTCACCAGAGCCTCTGCTTAGTAAGTATACACCAGAGCCTCTGCTTAGTAAGTATACAACAGAACCTCTGCTTAGTACCTATATTTCAGAGCTTTTGCTTAGTAAGAAGACACCATAACTTCTGCTTAGTAAGTTTATACTAGAGCTTTCTATGATTCAGAGCTCTTGCTTAGTAAGTGTACACTAGAACTGTTGGTAAGTATCTATAATTCAGAACCTCTGCTTAGTTTACACTAGAACTTCTGCTTAGTATTTATACTTCAGAGCTTCTGCTAAGTAAGTTTTCACTAGAACTACTGCGTAGTATCTGTAATTCAGAACTTGTGCATAGTAAGTGTACAGTAGAACTGCTTCGTAGTATCTTCTACATAGCATCTAAACTTCAGAACTTCTGCTATGTAAGTTTACACTAAAACTTTTGCTTAGTATCTAGATCCAGAACTTCTGCTTTGTGAATTTACCTAAGAGCTCCAGGACTTCCTATCAATATGTTAGCATACATGAGTTACATGATATGAAGTATATTATATGATGCTGCTGATTGTAAATTAAGAATATTTCAAATCTTTTGTGAACAGTTATGATTTTTTTTTATAAATTTCCAATTTAATCTATCCTACAAAATGTTACACTAAATTTGTACATGTATTTGTAATATGATTTTCTACATTTTTTCAGACTTTCACTTTTGATTCTATTCACAGCTGATGAAGAATCGCAGCTAGTTCCAGCTAACATGACAGATGACTGCATTAAACAGTGCTGGTTCCGATTTCTCCACATCATACAGAATCCTGTAGATCTTTGTCATCCGGACATCATTGGACAGACTCCTAAGTTCCGGCAGATGACCGTATCTACTGACAGCGTTTTTGATCCCATGTCACACGAATGTCTACAGAAACTACCCCATATATTCTACAAGGCAATGAGGGGGATCTCGGTCATGGTCAATGCATTTCTGGGTAAGTGTCCTGTCCCAACTAGGTCGGAGACAATTCATCTTTGTTACGTTACAATATGTACCACAATAAATTACCTACCATACATAGGGCTGCCGTCACTCAATGGTAAGCCTGTTTGGCCTCTGATCGTGAGATCATGAATTCGTCGTATCTATGCCATGCTCCAGTTGGCTGTCCCTGTTCTTTGGATGAGACAGTTAAAACTGAGGTCCAATGTCACAGTAGGTGTTGACACATTTAAGAACTCTCATTTCTTAATGTCCATAAGTGCCTAGCATAGGCCAAAGTTTGTTGCCCTTCACCACCATACTGTTACGTCTCCATATAGTGAAAGATTCTTGACATTGACTTCTGAAGCATTATTTTTCATGGCAGCATGGTCAAGGACTCTGGGATAATTTAGTTAGTCTGTCTGTTTACAAATCGTCAGCCATGACCATAAATTTTAAATGCTAAGGGATTAGATTTTCATGTCTGATATGCCTATTACCTGTAACAAGGCCATCTTTTTTAACATAAATGTTGTAACATGTGACCCTAATTGTGGTGTTTGACTGGTGTGCAAATATGTATGATTTCTCTTAACTTTGCACTATGGGCCTCCGTGGCAGAGTGGTTAGCGTGTTCCGCTGCGAATCGAAAGATCCAAGTTCGAGCCGCGTAGCACTTCTCCTCAGTTGGCAATCCCTGTCTTTAGGATGAGACAGTAAAAACTGAAGTCCCATGTCACAGTAGGTGTTGGCACGTTAAAGAACCCTCCCTGCTCTACGCCCAGCACTGCCAAGCATAGGCAAAATTTGTAACAACAAAACAACAATACCATATAATACCATACCATACTTTGCACTAGTTTTGTACCATTAGTGTTTTGAATATACCTTTATCTAATTATTTGTTCTATACATTGTTCATCTCTAACTTATCCCAGAAGAACTTGAATTTGTTATGTACTGAAAATAAAGGCCATAAACCTTGACTCAATCAATCCTGAAAAATAATGGACTCTTCTATAAATCAATGATTTAGGCAATTTCAAGTGTGTCTTTAGGGGTGAATGAGTTAAAAACTTTTTTGACAATTACTTACAGGAATACCTCAGAACACAAAGGTAGAGGGGACGCCTGTAGCAACACAAAGCACAGGGCGACTGTCATTAAGTGCCCCATCAACACCACCAGGCCAAAGGAAAACTACCAGACCCATGTCTGTCTTCAGTGGATCCATGTCTAAAGGTAAGAAAGAGGGGCTGCTGTGGCCTAGTGGATAGCATGTTTGTCTTCTGATTGGAGGTTGTGGGTTCAAATCAGAGCTACGCTGTTGTTAGCTATCCCTGTCTTTTTGATGGGATAAATAGAATCTATCACCACTTTGTACAGAGACAGAGAAATCTCACTTTAGTGTTAAAGATTTGCCATCAAAAGTAGGTCAAGACTTACCGGTAGTGACATCATGGGGTTCGAGATAAGCATGCGGGGTGCGAGACAGAGATATCTCAGAACGGGTATATTGATGGATTTCTCTGTCCAGGGTGAGAGAAATTAAAAACTGAGGTCCTTTTGCTTTTGTAGAACTCCTAAAGGGTAGATTAGCCTTAAGATACACTTAGAGGGCCTACTTTATTGTTTCATAGCCCCATCTCCACCACCCCCAATTCTCTGATTAGGGTGACTCCATGGCATGTCCTTTTGGCACATGACCATGCCCCTATTCATTAATCAACCAGTGTCATATTGCCCATTATCATTGCAGTGGGCAACAATTCAAGTTGATTTTGAGCTATATTAATTTAGTTCTCATATTCATCACCCTGAAGTAACAAACATCCGTAAGTAGTTATTCACAGTGCCTTACATTTAGGTGCACTGCTGTGACTGGGTAGTCAGTAAGCGCCCTCCTGAGCTTCCTTCCAAACACTTAAAGTGTCCTTTATGATTAAGTTTTTATGACTTCTCTTAATCATGGGGAATCATCCGAATGTCCTTCTTCTCCGAAGCCACCAAATTTAACAGTAATTATTCTATCCTCACAATCATCAGTCATGAATATAATTCTCCAAATTTCATTGAACAATTCGACCTGTTATAATACATGTTTAATTATATATCTATACAAATTGAACCTTTGATGTCTCATAATGGTACAAAGTTTACAAATCTTTCACATGGTGGTGATTTGAAGTTAACTGCTTTCATTATCTAGTATAAAAGGTGTTCCTGTCTTCTTCAGAAGATTATTGCTGTTGATTGATGCCTCACTTGAATATCATAGAATATCTATTAAAGACTTCAAAATAAACGCCTGATGAAATTATTTTGTGTTGGTTATCCTACTGCTGTTATATTTGCAAAATCAGTTTTTAGCAAATTCTGTTTGATTAGTTTGAATTCTATTAACAGGTGGATCTAAAGGTTCTACTTCCACAGCAACAACTCCTAAGTCAGCTCTGCCACCCACCAGCAACTATATTGGAATGATGATGTATGAGCCACGACAACCCATAGCTGCAACACGACCGGACTGTAATAGCATTCTACATTTATTTGGAGCATGGTTGTTTGATGCTGCCCTTGCCAGAATACGTCTTCATTCCTGCCATGTACAGGTCCCTGAAAAATGTAAGATATGAAATTGTGATGCTACAACTTAAAAGGTTACAGTTAGGTCTAAAGAATAGGAAATATAATCAAACCTCATTATGATTCGATTGGTAATTTCAGTTGAACTGTTAATCTGTGTCACCTGAGATTATATCTTTTGTATTAATATTCCTCAGAGAGACTGGCCAATGTCACATGAGCAGATTATCTTTTGGACAGAATCATATTACTGTTACATTTAATGGGAGAACAAAAGTTACACTGAGTCAACCCATTTAGGCTAGAGAAAGGACATTTTGAATACATTGATCAGGAATGAGGCAAAAATATTCAATTCCTCAGTTTAGATTTCTCAGTCCCTCATGGACATCTATGATGAATTGTTACAACCAGTCTGGAAATTCAAATATTTGTAAGACAAAATGTGAACTGTTTGTTACAATTATCTGACAATAGTAAACATTACCAGTTAGGGTTATGCCACTGAAGGGTCATGTTACGTTTTTCACAGGTGAGATTTAAATTATTTTTGTGTATATTTATTAAGTTTTCTTTTTTGTTCAGCTGGAAGACCTGACAGGAGATCCAGTTCCTTCACAGATACAAGACATGGCTCCATGTCTCTTGACTTCCATCTTGAGTTTACACAGCCTGGGGATAATACTTATGAGACTGGTAGAGCAGAAGCTCTTGGTGCCCTCTGCAGGATTTTCTGTGCACATAAAACAGGGGAGACAATTTTACCAGTTTATTATTCCAGATTTTACATTGCTATGTATTATGGATTACAAACTGCTGAAGAGGTAATATACTAAGCATCCTTCATAAGAATTTATCTAAGTACATGCATATCTTCTCACATTTGCATAGTAAATAGAGATTACACAACAAGTTGGGATTGATTATCATGTTTATCCAACTTGAGTTAGTTAATTTTCAAAGTTTAAAAGCGCGAGCTTTAGCGAGCATTTTGAGTTTTTGAAAATTAACTAACAAGAGTAGGATAAACATGAAAATCAATCCAAATGAGTTGCGTAATTTGTTTCTACCATAACACTAGATTATTTTGCAAATCAAAGTATTGAAAACGTAAAAAAAAATTCTTCATTTCCAGCCATAATGTTAGCCCACCCAATGTATTGTGACGTCAAATATAATGACGTCAATTGATGGCGTCATAATTGAATTTTCTGACGTATCAGCCAATCAAAACGCTTGGAAAATGTTAACCGCGTGTGGTTTATCTATATATTTAATCAACTGCCTCCTCAATTATACAGCCGTTTTATAATGGTTAAACTACGCGTGTTATGGTAGAATCTCTTTTCTTTCACAATTAGAGTGAATACCAGTAAACAAGAAAACATGCTCCTGAAATATTTGAGTCTAGACAAAGGTCAACTGGTTTCTTGTCCTGGTAGTATTTAGTCGGGTTTGATGTCAAAACAAGGATTGTTGCATATAAACTTAAGATTGTTGCATGTAAACTTTAATGTTGGTTTCACAGTGAAATTGAAACATAAATCTTTGGGATATAGCTAGAAATTGTTTGTTTCCTTGTTTTTTTTTCTATTTGACCTACAAACAGGGGTTTAAACAAGAAGATTACCATATGGATCTCATGCATATCTCTTTGTTATTTCAGTGTATAAGTGGTCAAGTTTTGTCCAGCATCCTTTTTAACTCAGGAGATTTACTGAGAGTGGACCTTGATGGAGTAATGATACTGCTGCCTCACATACTAGAGGCTTTGGAACTAGTCCTTAATGATTTACCATCCAGAAACAGGTGAGTGGAGATTGGGGTATTGGTTTGATGAGAAGCTACTGTAACTATCACATTCCCTAATAGCCCTAAAAAAAGAAAAACGAAAGTTGAAGATACAATGAAGGGATTCATGTTGTATTGTTGTTTAAAGTCCCACTCAAGAATATTTCACTCATATGGAGACGTCACCGTGTGCAGGTGAAGGGTGACAAATTTTGCCTGTGCTCGACACTTATGGCCATAGAGTAGGGAGGGTTCTTTTACGTGTCAACACCTACTGTGACACAGGGCCCCGGTTTTTACTGTCTCATCCGAAATACGACTAACTGCAGTGTGACGCTGTGCGAATTTGAACCCATGACCCTTCAATTTGAAGTCGAACACACTTGCTCGGCCACGGAGGCCCCCTGGAAGGATCCAAAACTCAAAAATCATATGATCGAAAACACCATAGCAAAAACAAAAGGAGACAATACTACAAAGAGTAATCCTCACAACAGAACAGAAAACAAAAATTATAAAGTAACATGAACCCCTCTTAATCTAGGAGTGAGTGCAGGTGCTCCAGAAGGGTAAGCAACTCCTGCTCCACATGTGACACCTGTCATGTCACATGTGTTTTAAATATGAGAGTATACTCCAGTTATATTTGTAAATGAGAAAAGAAGAAGGGGATCAGGTGAATGACAAGGGGAACATGTTCCTCATCATTTGTTTTACCTATATTCTGTTACAATTAACTAGATCATAAACATTGAGAAAGATCTGAAATGATTCGTCTTAATGAAAATACATTTCAGAAACAGTAAAAGATTCGTTTGAATTTTTACAAGCTGAATTTGATGTTGATTTGAATATTATTCTTATGATGTCAGAGGTAGCAAAGAAAAAAGTACTGCATGCATTATTTTGGACTGGTAAGGAGCAAGTTCAGAATTTAAGATTAACCCTTCTTCCTATCGAATGAGATTTCTGTGCTATCAGAATTTAAACTAGTGACAATGAATATTGCCATTTCAAATCACTTGATTACCTTCAGTTTGACATATTTAGTAAAAATGCTATTGCCTAGGATATATCATTTCACTAATCAGTCTTGATTGTTAAATTACTACCAGAATGTTATATACATGTAAATATGCTTTGTATACATATGAACACTATGTCTGTGGTCGCATCAGTGATGGATATTGCTTTTACAGGGTTAATGAGAGTAGCTCAGTCATAGACAACAAAAATGTGGAGCTAAAGAGAGCATGTATTAACATTTTACTGTCAACACTCTGTTTACCACTCCACTTCAAAGATCTGGAAATCAGAGGTAAGAATTCATACAATTTGCTTCATTTTCTCAC
>JACSZP010017970.1:0-10903 GCA_016161895.1 Pinna nobilis | reverse complement strand
CCTAACAAAATACAGACTAGCCATAAGCAAAAAATAGACTAGTCCCTAACAAAATACAGACTAGCCACTAGCAAAATACAGACTAGCCCCTAACAAAATACAGACTAGCCATTGGCAACAACAACAACAACCAAAAAACAACAACAAAAGACTAGCCACTAGCAAAGAAAGAAAAAAAAACCAACGTCTAGACATTAGCAAAAATTGGAATAGGCAATAGCAAAAGGCATTGGATTGTAGACCCTTGGATTGGCATACTAGCAAAAAGTAGAAGTGTACCTGTCTTCAAGTAAGCAGATCATGTAGTAAAAGTGAGGTATGCTCCTTTATTAACTTGCCTGGAAGGAAGTCA
The DNA here is from genome assembly GCA_016161895.1 of Pinna nobilis. Classification (NCBI taxonomy): domain Eukaryota; kingdom Metazoa; phylum Mollusca; class Bivalvia; order Pterioida; family Pinnidae; genus Pinna; species Pinna nobilis. The sequence continues at coordinate 10,551 of JACSZP010017970.1, read as the reverse complement.
AAAGACCTAATGTCATAAATCATCATCTTCATACTGGTAATTGTAGATGTTTTGGGCAGCATCCATAGATGTAATGTTAACCTCAGCAATATTTTTTGAACGGGAAAGGATAGGGCTTTGGCATTTCAAATTTTGATTCTGTATGGTTAAGGCTTTCATTGAGGGTTGTAACTTTTGACCTATTGACCTTGAACTTTAACCTTCATGTACACATGTAATTAATTTTAACCCAATTTTTTTTTTTTTTACAACTTTCAATGAGCTTTGCTCTCTTCTAACAAACTCTTGTTATTTCCCTTGTGTTATACAGAACACACCGGTATCATTAACAAGATTTGATCTTAGCCTTCAACCCAAGAGCATAAATATTTCATCTGAGCTGCTGAGCTGTTTGACCACCAAATTAAGTATACTATTAAGTTTAATGTCAGGTGTGTAATATATAAGCCTTTGTTATACTTATATATTATCGCATTAACCCAGAATTGACACTATATTAACGACCATACTTATCCAGAGAATAAATAATGCAGTCCAATAGGCTGTATACGGTACATAACAAACCTCACTGTCTCGGTTAACTTGGGCATGAACCCGAACCAGTGTCCTGTTCACTGGCATGAACCTGAACAAATGACCTAAGGATCTTAATAATGATCATTATCTGACCATTGCGGAACTGATGAATTCAAAACCTTACATAAATATGTATATTAACTAGTATATAATCAATAATTCTGAACAAAAAGTGGTTATTGTTGTCATGGTTGTTTTAACAAAAAAAGCTTTGAAATTTCCGCTTTCTGCTTTGGTGTTCAATAAACAAGTTCAGCAGAACCATGCTACTAGGACCATGAATGAGTAGATAAAATTGGTCTGATAAATGGGGTGGTCTCCTTAGTGAAGTTAAGTTGGCCCAGAAAAATGATAGACAGAATGAGATTTTACAGTCTTTATTTTGAGATGGTTGTCCTGTGTTAGATACGCAAGGTTCCACAGTACTTTTGGTTTGATGTTTTGATAGTATCATAGTGTTAAAAGACATAACACACCATGGACTTGTGTAAGAACCTTTACCTCATGTTTGCAGGATCTAGGTTAGAATCTGAGTTTTGATAAACCCTAAGTCTTTAAGATAGCAGCTATTTCTTGACCGAACCCTCAACATTAGAAGCATAAATTGTAGATTGATCTGATGGTATCACAAGAACTGGTGTTGGTACAAGATTGTTCTCTGCTCACTGGATCTAGGTGCCAAGCTTATAAGCAAACATTTCAAGCTCTTTAAAGGTTCCTGGTGATGTCTCTGTAATAAGTGAAAGATTCTGGAGTGGGATGTGAAACAGTAATGAAAAAAACTGTCTTTACATGAATTAGCAATATACATGTACAAACATTTACATACAGTGGAGTTGGTCTATAACAAAGTCAAAGGGGATTGACTTTTGACTTTGTTATAGGCATCCTTCGTTTTAAGCATCAGAATTTACTACACAGTAATTCTTCTTGGGTATTTTATTCCTCTTTGTTATAGCACTGAATTTGCTTTAAACCGATTTGTTATAGAGCATCTCTACTGTATTTGCATATGACACTCATAAAATAACAATGGTACATGAATGTTCAGACTTTTATTAAAGACCTTCATTGCTCTGTGATTAGCAAATTACCGTACGAATTACATAAAAATTAAAAAAGATTCCAAAAAAAATTGTATTGATACATTCATAGTAGCTGGTGTCAACCTCCACCACATGATTTAAATTAGATGCCACCAGATTATTGAAAGAGCTTATAAATCTTTGAAAAAGAAAAAAAACCTGTTGATTGACAACAAATATTTTCATACATGGTATAATGTCAAAGATAAATACTATAGCATTTCTGTTGCTTTTACAGATATATTTTTTTCTTGTGTTTTACATGCAGTTCTAAAAAAACGCTTTGTTTTCTAAAAGCTTCTTTTTATAGACTGCGTATTTGTCTAAGAGTTCCGATATATTGACTGATGTTATCAGTGCAGAGTATACAATATAGGGCAGTTGTATCTGAGTGGCCCGCTCGCTCGCTTACAAATGAATCCCGTCTGAATCAAAAAGAAATATCAAATACGAACAGACATTTGGTAAACAAAGAGAGAGCTACAGTCAATAAGTGCAGTTAGGAAAATAATCACGTATTTACATTGATGGCGTCTGCGGAACAATGGATTATTGACTATATAAAATATAAGCGTGTGTCGGCATATTTATATTTGTATGAAAAAATTATTGAAAAAATATGTAATTATTTTGAATTGGTTCGAAGTTTGTTTTGGATGGGTAATTTGTTTTGTATGTGTGTATTGCCATTTTGGGATCTACACGTAATTTTCCCATACAACTGAAGTACCTTTTATTTGTTGATTCAAATACAATACAAGTAGAAATGCATAATAAGAAAATGAAACAGCTAGGCATGAAGGAAAATTTATTAATCAATTTTCATTTGTTAGATGAAATAAGAGGCATTGTTTCTTTGGTCCATCAAGATTAGTCTATTGACATGATGAACAAGTACTACACGGTACACCATTGATCCCCTCGTGGCCTGGGCATATTTCCAAATCCCTTTTGTATAAAATTTGTTTGCTTTACTATTGTGTAACATCCAACTCGAGCATATTTCACTTATATGGAGAATTCAGCAGATGCCAGTGAAGCGCTCCAGATATTGTTCTAAGGTTCTTGAGCAGTGAGCTATCTTGAGTACACCAAGACCAGCTTGTCTGATTGGTTGTGTTGTTGTTTAATGTGCCACTCAAGAATCTTTCACTTGTATGGAGACGTCACTATGTGCTGGTGAAGGGTGAAATATTTTTGCCTTTGCTTAGCACTTATTTTTTTTCTTTTAAAACATTTATTTGATCACAAAAACACAGTTTTACATTTCCAGACAAACATACATGTACTTCAATGAACATCCACGTCAACATAAATACTGAACATTTTAACAAATTATGCATACATTTGCTTAATGGTTTCCCATCTATCCCTAATCCTACTTTGTTTTCTGTGAGAATAAGAATAAAGTTAGTATTCTCAATTGACCTTTAATATCTAAGAAAAGAGAGGAGGGCTTGAACTGTGGGGGTTGTCTCCCTTAACTTCGAAATGTAGATGAAATTAACCTTTTCAACACCACAGACCGAAATTGACTGGTATTAGACAATAGAAAAGAGCATACCATTCTGATACTATGGGGTGAAAGGGTTAACAAAAGAAAATTTAATACAGAATCCCAAAAGTAGTATAGTTGGTTTTGTGCTTTGCGGTTATGGTCATAGAGCAAGAAGGGTTCTTTAACATACTTTGCCATGGAACCTACATTCTAATTAGCAATATGACCAACAACATGGAAGCATGGGGGTGGGGTTGGAAAATAAAGAAGGAAGATTACCCTCTTGTTTATAACTAATTTTTCAGCTTTTTCTGTGTTTTATACCACTTTTGAATATTGTGACATTTGAGGTACATGGTTGGTATCTAGTAGATCCATGCTTCACAAGTTTTGACATTTGTTAAGGACTTGATCCCATGTAGTCAAGGATTTTTGACATTCCAAGCAAATTTTTGACCTTGTATCTTGGTTTCTACTTTGTATTCCATATGGAAAACCTGCAGCTGACCATACCAGTCTGGGTAGGCAAAATACGTCCTCTAGACTGATACTGTCATAAATTATAAATCATTTTGGAACTTTGCAGAATTTGATAAAACTATGGATTAACTTGCAACATAATAGACCTACTAAACACAGTGGATTACCTTTGAGGTATACATTTGTATCAAAAGGATTGTCACTTATTACCAGTTTATATGTAACTGATGGTCAGCTATTACCAGTTTATATAAAGCTGATGGTCAGTTAATTATCCATTGAGATTTATTTGATTGTCAATTATCTACTCTGATAACATTTACTGTATAGTGCCTGTATAACATCCAGTTAATGGCCATTGTCCATAGAACCATCTCACTTGTAATATGTCTAATGACCATTTACAAATCCTGGTCAGTCACAGGAGAATTTGGGTCACAATATGGCCGAGGAATGAAACTGTCCTATACTACATGTATACTTACCATAGTGGACAAGGCTGGTTTTTTCATTTTTTGGTGGAAAGAGGATGAATGTGATAGTAGTCCTTAGTATGTTGAGGATCCTGCTTTTTATGCCCCTAGAAACAAATTTGGAGGGCATATAGTTTTTGGTGTGTCTATCTGTGTGTTTGTCCAAAAAAACCTAAATATCGGTTATAACTTCTGATAGGTAAGTGATAGGGCATTCAAATTTCATATGTGTATTTTTTGTAACAAACCTTTTCTGTTGGTGCCATAATTTTTTATGGTAAGTGATAGGACTTTCATATTTCACATGTGTATTCCTTGTAACAAGAATCTCTGTTGGTACCATAATTTTTTACCTTGTCCTTGTGACTGACCTAGATATGACTAATGGTACAGTATTTTAATACCAATGTAGCTTTTATCTTGTGGCATCAGTGTTTCACAAACAAATCTTGTTAAAGGATAAAGTCTGTACCTTATGTCAAAATTTATGAAGCCCTTGTCAGCTTAATGCCATCATGGTATGGTTGAAATAATGTTCAAAGTACTGTAAAACACAAATGACAGAGCTTCAGCAATGACAGAATTGGTTAGAGTCTCCATCTCCAAATTGCAAATGCAGCAACAATTTATTTCTTCATGAATCCAATATAAATGATATTGTTATTAAGTTTTAATGGCTCATCAGAATTTCTTCAAGAAAACCCTGAATATTGCTTGCGACTTTTGAACAGTCAATAGCAAGGCAGTGATAGTGTAGTTTTAATTCTTCATGAAAAACTCACGAATCAGGATTACCTCACTTGTTTGCTTATGTGACCTTGAACTTTGAACAATCTTTTAAGAGTAACAAATCACATCAGAATTTAGTTTTTTTGTACATGTATGTGCTATGTTTGGTTCTAAGTCATTGTTTAGAATCAAGAATGTAAGAAACTAATAGAGCAAGCAAAGATATTGTACATTGGTATTAAAAAACAACATCAAATGCAGCTCTAAGCCATTCTTCTTGTGGTGAACTTTGTTGTTGTTGATGTGGAAAGTGCAGGTTATTTTCATTCTGGGTTAGCTCCCCTTTTGTCAACCGAAGTTTGAAAGTACAGTCTATAACAAGGGGATCACCATCTGTGACCCACCAATTTTTCAGAACTGTAATTTGAAGGTATATAGTCACATGAATCAAGTACATACACATACTGCAACATATATATCTTATGTTCATCCAAATTACAACTGATGACAATTTTTCTGATATTGCTGAAGAGAGTCTATCCATTTTTCTTATCTCTTCCATTTGAGTGCAGGTTCTGAAGGAAAGTTGTCTGCTTCAGAGAACTGTGTCAAAATGAAGCACAACTTCTGACACAGAACTAGCCTCCACCATTAATTCTCTCTGCATAATCTTCCACAGTAATTCTACAACTTGATTAGTTCCTTTGTTTCTGGAGTCCAGTGGGATTTCCATCAGAAGGAGATTGGGTTTTGAAGGTCAGAGGATGTGCTGACATGGAAAAGGAATTTGACCTTTTTCACACCATCTTTGGTTAATTCTCTTTCCTTAGTCTCTGGTGATCTGTAATATGCCAATGTTAATACTGTCCACCATAGATCAATACCAGTGGTCAGCACTGACCATCACAAGTTGTACATAATTATATTGTTTTACTGGTATGTACTGGTGATATAGCTGTCATAGGTAATACCTTAATTAAGTAGAATTTAGATTTATTTCCAGTGGTCAATACAAGGAAGTCGCACATGTACAGAAGTGAGTAATTACTGTCTAGAGAGGTCAGTGAATTGTTGACCTCTAGGAGAAGTCACCAGTAGCCAGTAATCTCAAATTGTCAATGACTGCTTAGCAGTCAACATGAGGATGTTTTTTTTTTTTACAAAAAAAGTCTGGGTTATTGATTTATCACTGACAAATCATACAGGTGGCTCACTGGTAGCATGGTCACCAGAAGGTCAAAGGTTCATGTCCAAGATATGACACTATTGTTCTCTACTTCCTGGTGACAAGGCTGTCAGAACAGATATCCTGTGACAAGAATTGGCATTGAATGTCCAAGACCCCTCCCCTGGAAGAATAGTGTCCATCACATAAGTAGAAATCATACACAGACACTATCAGCTTGGCACTGCTCTATGATACTACTAAAGATAGAATGAAAGTGATACTGTTACAAACTTTCCAGAAAACAAACAGGTGTATCATAGGTTATCTTGTGCACAGGGTAGGCAGCTGAAAAAAAGTGTCAGGTAATCAAGTTTATGACAAGTAATCAGTAATCATGTATACTATGTAATCAGATTATATATAACAAGTAATCAGTGATTATTTATGACAAGATTATTGAGTATGTATGGCAAGTTGTCAGTGATAATGTATGGCAATTTAGGAGCGATTATATATGTCATGATGTATGAGAAGTTATCAGTTGTTATATATGACAAATTATCATTGACTATGTATGATAAGTTATCAGTGATTATCAATGACAATTTATCTGATTATCTATGATAAAATGTTGGTAATCTTAAATGACAAGTTTTTTGTGATTATATATGACAGGGTGTCAGTTAATATTATATAGGACAAGTTATCAATGGTTTTGTATGACAAAGTCTGAGCATTTACATGTGACAAATTATCAGTGATTATTATGACAGTGATTATCTTTGACAAGTTATCTGTGATTATATATGACATAATCAGTTGTTATGTATGGTAAGATATCATTGACCATGTATGATAAGTTATGAGTGGTTATATATCAAAGGTTATCTGCCCTTATGTATGACAAGTTATCATTGACAATGACCTGTTATCAGTGATTATCTATGACAAGTAACCTGCCATTATGTATGAGTGATTACCTATGAAAAGATATCAATGATTTTATATGACAAGTCATCCATGATTATATTAGACACATTACTAGTGTTTATATATGACAAATTGTCAATTATTATATATGACAAGTTATCTGTGATTATATATGACATGTTGTCAGTTATTATATATCACAAGTTATGTGATTTTTTATGACAAAGTATGAGTATTTACATATGACAAGAAATCAGTGATTATGACAAGTAATCAGTGATAACATAAGCAATCAGTGATTCTGAATGACAAGTTATCTGTGAATATATATGAAAAGTTGTCAGTGATTATATATGACAAGTTATCAGTGGCTATATATGGCATGTTATTTATGATTATATAAGACAAGTTATCAGTGATTAAATATGAAATGATCAGTTGTTACAATGTATGACAAAATGATCAGTGATCATATATAACAAGTTATAAATGGTTAGGTATGACAAGTTATTAATGGTAAGGTATGACAAGTTATCAATGGTAAGGTATGACATGTTATCAATGGTTAGGTATGACAAGTTATCAATGATTAGGTATGACAAGTAATCAATGGTTAATCATGACAAGATATCAATGATTAATTATGACAAGTTATCAATGATTAATTATGACAAGTTATCAATGGTTAATTATGACAAGTTATCAATGTTAAGGTATGACAAGTTATCAATGGTAAGGTATGACAAGTTATCAATGGTTAGGTATGACAAGTTATCAATGGTTAATTATGACAAGTTATCAATGGTTAGGTATGACAAGTTATCAATGATTAATTATGACAAGTTATCATTATCAGGTATTGCACATGAGCAATATCTAGTGATCATGCAATAATATGTCAGTGCAACAGTCTTGTATCACAAACTGCATATGATATGACTTACCAACTTATCTAGTTACGGTTGCCTGCCTTATTAACCCTTTCAAGACCACAGACCAAAATGGAATGGTCTAAGGCAATAGAATAGTTGATAACTCTTTTTGTCACAAAAAAGCAGTGTCATAAGATGGACCATAATAAAAATAAGTAGATATTGTTGGCCAAACAAAAACATTTCAACCAAATTCTTAACTTACCCTGTCCTTAACCTACCTGACTTTGATTTGAAAAGATTGAACACTACACATAAGACATTTTTTATCAATACCAAAGCTGTGTACTTGTATTGTGAAAGTACAGTGAAATCCATCTACAGTTGAACCCTGATACATTGAAGCCAAATTGGAATAGATTTTTCTTTCAGATAAACAAGGTTTTCAATATAACTGGGTAAAATTATTAATAAAGTAATTTGGCTGGGAAATTAAAATCATTTCAAATTAAGTGGGATTTCAGTATATCAGGGTCAATACAAGTGGGTCTGGTTTGTATATTGAACCCTGATATATTGAACTCCCTCTTACTTTGAAATGATTTTAATTTCCAATTTAAAAAACTTCATTACTATTTTAACCCAGTTATTTTGAAAACCCTGTTTATTTGAAAGAAACATTCAAATCCAGAATATGCTTGTTCAACTGTACAAAACTGTCATTGTGTAGATACAGGAAAACCTTTTAATTATACATGACATATTTCAAAATCAATTACACTTGTCACAAATACTATAGTTTTTCATTTTTACATGTTTGCAAAGATAACAACTGCTTTTATCAATGAAAATAATGCTGTTCTTGTATATTGATTGAATTTAGACATGTTTTTATCATATTCTATTGTTGGTAACTGATAAGAACTGAATCTAATTATTTTTTTATCTTGTCTTGTTTATGTTCTTTTTTTTTCTTTGGTGTAATTATACTGGAAAAAATATACAATTCAGATAAAAATTGTCAAATTTTCATGATGTTTTAATCACTGTCTTCATCTGTGGCTAGACAGTTTTAAGATTTCTTGGCGTAAAAATCATTCCAATTAAGAATAGACAAACTGTTCAAGGTAAAAAAAAAAGGCTGAATTAAAACTGGCGGACAAGTCTAATAACACTTAAGCTTGTTTATGAGCTAAAAGATAACCGTTAATCTGACTCGATTTTTTTATGATTATTGATATTACGCATAAAGCTTTGCCAATTTTTTTTACTTCATGTATATTATCAGAAATATTTACTACACGTATGACGGAAGGCTTCTTTGCTCAGAGTTAAAAACTGCAAAAGAATTGAACCAGGAGTATTTCATATTTAAAATCGATGAGTGCCATAATGCGTTGCTAAATGATGTAGAAGCGGAGTCACATGCTCCGGTGATTATAACTGTTTTCTGAGTTACGAGTTACGCTATCATAGTACTCTACTATTGTTATTAACACCTGGTTTTCTGAACGAACTACCTTTAAAACTTGTCATAATGACTTCATTGATTTTGTGGATTGCAAGACATTGTGGTGTATTTTTGACTTAACATTGGTAAATTGTTGACATTATATCAAAATCGTCCATCTGTACACAGCGTTTACGTTGTTTACATCACAGAGAACAGGGGTGTCGTTCATATGTAAATTTCTCTAATACATCTATGGATTCACCATTGATTTTTTTTCACATTGATAATGACTTTTCAATGATTGTATGGTGAAGCCCTAGGCATTAAGAAATAATAGTAGCAGAATTTATGTATCGGCTACTCTCTGATCGGGTAATGAGGATCGTGGAGAAAGTGACTAACTACATGTAAATGATTGTGCCATTCTATTATATGGAGTTATACACTGCTGATAGATATTGTCATAATTTGTGAGTTTATTGTTATAAATGGAAATTAATTGACATTCATGCTTTAAAGGTATGTGCATTTTATGTATTATTCAATTTTCTTTTATTCTAGAAGTAAATTCATTTTTGTAATCATATAAAAAAGAGTTATGACAGGATTTAATGGAACTTCGTTTCAGTTTTCATCTCATCCATAAGCCATTGTGATGGTGAGTCAACAGCGTAATCCTACATGTAAATGACAATGTTTTGTCCTTGGAATCGTCAAGATTCTTACTGGCATCCAGGATAGTATTTATAGTTAATCGACAACCAGAATCGGAAGATCGTAGTAATTATCTGTTGTCCTGTCTGTCATCACTTTTTTTGTGTTACCGGTATATCGTAAAAATTTTGTTAAAAATTGATTTATGTTCTACATTTATATTAAACGAGCAGACTTGCCAGCCTTCGGTAATTTCCAGGGGAATTTTTTCAATCTTATGATGGAGACTCTAGATTTTAATAAGAATCAGTAGGAAAATTAAAGTTTTTGATGGGGGAGACATGCATTTTTGTTTTAAATTATCAAATATTAACACACAAATTAGGGAGTTTTCCTATTTGTGGGGAGACTTAATAAGAGTGATTTAGAGAGGAATAAAAGGACAAAATATAAGTACCAGTATCTTAAAATTCCTAGGTCGAAGTTCAAGTTCATAAATAGAAAAACTGATTTTGGGCCTTTTCTTCACTTTGCTGATTTTCTAGTTTTCAGTATTTTATAACTGATCTTTCATTTAGTGTGTCTGTGTGCTTCTATATATATATATATATGAATTTATAAAAGAAATGACAA
>JACSZP010017969.1:0-15477 GCA_016161895.1 Pinna nobilis | reverse complement strand
TTTTTTTTTTCTCTCCATAAATTATCATATCGAACCACTAATAGCGCAGAAATTGTTTCATTACATTTCACATTGACATCACGTCAATCACTGATTATTTCAGAGATTAAGAAGTGTCTATTATACATGGGGTTTTTTTCTTGCACAAGTCATATTAGACGGCGCTGAATGGATACTACTTTTAGTTCGCCAAAAATTGGATGACGTTACGCTAACGTCATAACAGTACAATATGATAAATTATCCGGCTTACTGTGCATATCATTTGAAATTGTAGAACACGNNAGATTTTTTTCACTCCATAAATCTTCATATTGACCTCATCTCTGTGCTAAAAATGTCTTATTACATTCTTGAATATTCACAATGAAAAAGTGTTTGATGAGCATCACACAAATGACTGACAAAGTGATAAGTGCCTACATGTACCTATGCATGTGACTGACAAAGTGATTCCTCCCTCTGTGCGGTAAAGTTTGACAGACGGGCATTATTACTGTATACTTTTTTATGACAATCTAAGCCAAAATGTCAGTATCTAGATTACTGAACCCTTATTTAATGAAATGTTCAATATCATCCAAAAGCGTTGCAATATTATACATATATTGCCCTGGTTGGAGGGAGATATGAAGATTTGTTTACCCAAGGCAAGGCATATTTCCCGAGGGCGGAGCCCGAGGGAAATGTGAGTTGTCGAGGGTAAACAAATCTTATTATCTCCCTCCAATCAGGGCAATAAATTGTTTATTATACCGAAATACATGTTCAATAAAGACTATCTTCTTCAGAAACAACAAATTTGATTTTGAACATAGCCACTACCTATCGGAGAGCGCAACGTTATACATTCATTGAGAGTTTCTGTCTTGGCTTATTACGTCACAATGTAAGAAACGGAACAGCTAGGCGCGCGAGAGGGTGACATGAACCGGTCAGGAGGGTGACATAAATGTTCGAGGGTGACATAAATAATGTTTTCGATCACATGATGCGATTTAGACTAATCAGAAGCAGAAATATGTATTAGAGGTATAATAAAAGACGTTGTCACTTAACACAGAACTCAGTCAACTACTCATATCGGTTTATTCAGCTCTTTATGATCTGATCTATTCTTGTCTATACAAACTACAATACTGTTTTATTTGTAAGATGCATGGAATTGTGTATGAAATATTATAAATAATACTGACAAAAGACCTATTCTCGCCAATGACCAATTCTTGCAACCTCATTTTATTTTACATCAATTCCATGGTATGTGAAATCCTATATGGTAGCAACCCTTTGGGAAATATTTAACCCAAGGGCGGGGCAAAATTTACCCAAGGGCCACCTCTTCAACAAACTTAAATCAGGCCTTCACTACTAAAAACCTGAATCTTTTTGAATCCCAAAAAGGATGTTATATTCCAGAAATCAACAGATTTGGCCTGGTACTTTCAGAGAAGAAGACTTTTTTAAGTTGCAATATTGAACATTTTTGTCCCTAGGGCAGGGTCATTCGAAAATGCGAAATCCTACAGTAACCCTATGGGAAATGTTAAACCCGAGGGCGGGGCCAAAAGTCACCCAAGGGTCTTCCCTTGAACAAATTTAAATATACACCCATAAAGGATGCTATAATACAGGAATCATATTTTGCCTTGTACTTTCAGAGAAGATTTTTTATGTTGCAAAATTTGAACCTTTTGGCCCCAGGGCGTTATCAGGTTTGGACCCGGGGGGTGGGGTGGGGATGGGGGGGTTGAATATCTTAATTTGCATCACCTAATGATGAGACCTGGCAAATGTGGTTGAAAATGGCCAACTGGTTCATGTGAAGAAGCCTAAAATTCGAAATCCTACAGTAACCCTATGGAACATGTTTAACAAAGGGCGGGGTAAAAAATGACCCCCAGGGTCTTCTATCGAAAAAATTTGAATATACACTCCAAAATAACTCTATATTCCAGAAATCAGCAGATTTGGCCTTGTACTTTCAGAGATGATTTTTAAGGTGCAAAATTTGAACCTATCTGGACCAAGGGCGGGTTCAGTTTTGGACCCAGCGGGGTAGTTTAAACAAACTTAATCAGCATCAATCAATGTTGATTCCTGGCAAATTTGGTTGAGATTGGCCCACTGGTTCCTGAGAAGTCGAAAATATGAAATCCAATAGTAACCCTATGGGAAATGTTTAACCCAAGGGCGGGGCCAAAAATGACCCCCAGGGCCTTCTATTGAACAAACTTCAATCTACATCCCAAAAGAATAATATATTCCATAAATCAGCAGATTTGGCCTTGTACTTTCAGAGAAGATTTTTTAAGTTGAAAATTTAGAACCTTTTGGCCCCAGGGCGGGTTCGTTTTAGACCGGAGGGATGGTTTGAACAAACTTGAGTCCCCATCACCCAATGTTGATTCCACGCAGATTTGGTTAAAATTTGTCGACCGATTTCTGAGAATAAGTCGAAAATGTAAAAAAAAAATTACGTTCGACGGACGACGTATGACGACGGACAGGAACGGATAAAAAAACTGAGGTGACCCAAAAGGCGCTGCCCGATACCAATATGCAGATTCCGGATAATAAATTGTTACAAGGACTTGGAATCTTTAAATCTTTTTCAAGCCAGTTAAACTTTTATGAATAATATGTGGCGCCTAACAAAAACCACTACTGATATTACGTTTACGTAATTATCGAAAATAACCTGAAATAAAATTGATGTAATTTCAATCCAACAAGATAATGAAAAGTTAATATTCTCGTCCCAAATTACCAATATCTCGTCTTCTCCTGTCTATAGCGTTTTTATTTTTCAAATTATACGTTTTGTCAGGACATATTCCTCTTAAGAATATTTTACTCTGAGAGCCAGGTGACTCGCCAATAAACAACTCACATAAGGATACGTGGTTGGCGTTTAGAAAGGGTCACTACGAATGTTTTATTGTCGATACGGAGAACTCTTCAAACAATGAAGATGGCATTATGGAGCTGTTACAATTTCTTGCTAGTCAGATAAAAAAACACGAAATTTACAACCAAGATTGACATTTTACTGAACTTGTAGGGTTTTCGTGGACAATTTGCGGCATAAGTTGTTTGCAAAATGGGACGTTGACTTATTTGTTTGATATTTGGATTCACAGACAGTAGGTGAGCCAGCTGAGAGAAATCCTAGGTGAATCATTTAGGTAAGTATAAGTGAATTATTTGTGACCCTGACCCAATCACTTAACTGAGAGCAAGTAAACAATTTGTGCGAGTATCAATGGAGACGAGGTTATTTAAAAGAGGGGGTAGAAGATACCAAGGGGAATTCAAAATTCAATAAATCAACGACAGATAATACCGTGGCAAAAACAAAAAGGTGACAAAACTACAAAGAGTAATACACACACTTACATTTATAACTTAAAATAGAGAAATACGAACCCCACTAAAAACCGGGGGTGTGTTTGGGTGGTCCGGAAGGATAAGCAGCTCCTGCTCCGCGCGCAGCTCACGTCGTTTCATCTATACATCGATTCGTTAAATGACGTTGTTTTATTGTTCTAACTGTTTATTTTGATTTTCTATTAAATTTACAACAAGTCTCCACACTTATCCTTTTTATGTTTACACATGTATTTCTATCACTTAAAAAATACAATGTATATATTACTGTCCGCTAAACGTAGATACATTTAAAAAAAATGCTCTAATGAATATTCAAAAGTAGCTGTGGCCTTTGATTTCTTATTCTGCTACCCTCTCGCTTCGCACAGAGAGAGAGAGAGAGAGAGAGAGAGAGAGAGAGAGAGAGAAAGAGAGTGGGGGTATATACTTATGACCTTTGATGGACTGTGCTTTTCCCTCTAAAATTAAAAGAGCGAGAGGGGATCTTTTTCATAGACCTATGACCTTTTTCACTTCTAAAATTAAGTTCTCCAAATGCCTTCAATAACTGTACCCCTATTTTGCAAAAAATAGATCGAGAGAGGGGTCAATTAATCATTGAATTATTTGGGGGAGATTCCTTCCGTACTTTTTCAGAAATAGTCATAACGTAATTCACTTTTAAAATCTTAGTTCCCCATTAAGGGCCCCAATTTTTTTTCTTAACAGTTCCAAAATGTGGCATGCAAACTATACCCATATTGGAACCTGCACCAAAACTTTGAGGAAAATCTCTTTGGTGATTTCTCTAAAATAGCGATAATGGGAATCACTTATTAAAACCAAAGTTTCCCCTTTAGGGCCCAAATTTCCATATCACATTCCAAATGTGCCATGCAAACTAACCCCTATGGGAATCTCCAAATTTGAGAAAGATCTTTCCTATACATTCTGAGAAATAGTGGACCACGGACGAAAGTTGGTTTAATAAGCCCATCAGGCACACCATTAGTATGATGGTGGGCTTTCGAACATTAGTTCCTATATGTACATCTTTTAGATGTATTTGCCTATACAAGAAGTCGATGTATTAGGATAAAGTGCCTTTTACCTTTGACTTTTGAGGCAAGGCTTCAATCTTTAATACATGTACTAGCCTTTCTTGAGCAAATATAGCAATACAGATACATACAAAATTTCATGTTTTCTATTTTTTAAAAATTCTAATTTTTTTAACTTCTAGGTGTTCATGAACTTTGGTCCCATGACCATTTAAAGTTGCCAAGATAATATCTAGTTAATTCCCAATAAACTTGGTAATCTACTGAAATTATTGGGACGTTTGTCGAACTTCAATATGTCCACTTTGAACCAAATGGATCCTCATATAAATATCATTAGCTTGTATGAATTTTTAAAAATTGCATCATCAGATTTATAAAGGTGTATCACACGTGATCACCCAAGGATGGGGATACTTACTACTACGTTCTGTTAAAATCAGACAGGCTGTTCTTGAGAAGGATGTAATAATGTTTTATAATTAAATACCTGCATTGGACGACGACAGAAAATATATGGTCATCATGGTTCACGACAAACATTTGTGATAAATTCTAGCGGAACGTTATATTATCATGATGCATAAAAATCATTTTATTACCCATTATCGACAAATAGCTTGCAAAATGGATTCTAAATTCTTATATGTCGCGGTCAAAAATATATGTTTTTCAGAGTCAAGATTCGAAATTGGAGTTTTCATATCTATCTTCGAAAACAGATTATTTAGGTTCCATATAAATAAGTTCTCAATATGGTATTATTTTTAAAACGTACCTTTTCATATTCATAGTTTGCTCTCTCTCTCTCTCTCTCTCTCTCTCTCTCTCTCTCTCTCTCTCATACACACACTCGAAGAATTAGCAAGGTAGACTTAACGCATCGTATTGCAACATCCTGCATATGTGGACAAGACGAGTTTAAAATCTTCGCTGAGCAGTATGAAAAGTCTACTTCATAGCCATTGCAAGCTACATTTGACATCGAGATTCCTTCTCTTCCATATCCGTATCGGCCGTCGTTGATGATGGATGCGTTCCTTAAAAATATTGTGATTCAGTGGTTAACGTGTTCTACTACAGATCGTAAGGTTTTGGGTTAGAATCCACGTCACGCCGCATTTGGTTGTTCCTGTCCTAAGGATGAGACAGTAAAACCCAAGGTCCCGTATAATAGTAGGTGTCGGAACGTTCAAGAGCTCTCCCTGCTAAATGGCCATGGCATACGCTAATTTGTCTGCTTTCACAGACACGCGGCGACGTCTCAAAATAAGTATAGATTCTTGCATGGGACGTTTAACAACAAGAGAACCCGTCTAACAATTTGAAAATATCATGCAAACCTAACCTTACATATATACATATAAAAGAATATGCTAGAATGTAAATTTGATTTGAAAAACATTGTGTTTTTAGAGACGGAAATATAAAACCAGGAAAGTCAACCAGAATGAAAATTAACCCCGTAAAAGGAGTAAAAAGTGTTCACAAAGAACCAGTATCTCCTTTCTAGCAACGTCCGTCAATCTCGTTCTATAGCAGTGGTAAAATCAAGGGACACACTATTGGAAAATTTGAATTTTAGTGAAATTCAATATTGGAAAATTTGAATTTTAGTGAAATTCTATACCGGTTATCCAGCACTTACGAAATTGTATTGAAATGGTTAAGTCCTGATGAGGTTGTATAGGTCTGACATATGTTTCAAAAGAAAATAAACAAGTGTTTATTGTAACGGGTCCCGTTACATGATGTCCCCCAAACGATTGAAAAAGGCATTTAGATATCAAACCTCATTTAGCAACCACTAAAGAATTTCAAATCAAACAATTTTGAAATTTCCATTTATCAGTAGGTTAAGTTTTGTTTGACATAGTTAGTATCTTCAAAGACCCCATAAACAAACCAAACCCTATGATAAAGTTTGACCAATCAGAGGTATCTGTTGCCCATTAAATAGCAACGAAACTAAAGAGTCAAAATCACAATTATTTAAAACCATTTTTCAAAAAAAAAAAACAAATTTGAAATTTCGACCAATCAGAAGCCTCAGTTTGCAAATAAATAGCAGTGAAACCCAACCAGTTGGAATCACTATCACATAAAACCCATAAAAACCATGTTTCATCAAAATCAGACAATTTTGAGAGTTTTATCAATCAGAAGACTCGGTTTGCCAATAAATAGCAACGAAACCCAAACGGTTGAGATCACAATCCCTTCAAACCTAAAAATACCAAGTTTCATCAAAATCGAACAATTTTTATATTTCGAGCAATCAGAAGCTTCGGTTTGCTCGTAAATAGCAGCGAAAAGCAAACGGTTGATATTGCAATACCTACAAATACAGTGAAACCTGTCTAAACCGAACACCTTTCAGACTGAAGATTTCGTTCAGTTTAGAGAGGTGTTCGGTTTACACAGGTTCAAAATAGAAGGAGTTTGATACTAAAGGACTTCAAAATGAGTTTGGTTTAGACAGGTTTTCCGTTTAGTCAGGGTTCGGTTTAGACTGGTTTCACTGTACCAAGTTTCATCAAAATCGGATAGTTTTGAAATATCAACCAATCAGAGGCCTTATTTGGCCTAGACGCCATTTCTCTGTGACTAAACATACATTATGAACATCTACTCACCTACACCTATAAACCTATCAAGTTCTATTAGAATCGGACAAGTAGTTACCGAGAAAATGCTTGGACAATTTTCGACCAATCAAGTTTTGTTAGAATCGGACGGGTAGTTTCCGAGAAAATGCTTCGTAAATTTTCAACAAATCAGAAGCCTTGGTTGGTCAAGACGCCTTTTTTCTGTAATGTCACTTACATTGTGCACATCTACTCACCTTAACCTATTATCAAATCAAGTTTCATTAGAATCGGACAAGTAGTTACCGAGAAAAGGCTTGACCAAATTTCGACCAATAAGAGGCCTCCGTTGGCATTTTTCAAATATGTTGTGTACATCTTAACACCAAGACCAATTATCAAACCAAGTTTCATTCGAATCCGACTTGAAGTTTCCGAGAAAACGTGCGGACAATTTCATCACGAAAAGAAAGAAGAAGACACAGACCAAAAACTATATGTCTCCCCAAACTTCTTTTGAACTACTGTGAATTTTTTTATAAAATTTACAGTAGATCATAATGGATAATTAAGAATTACAGGAGTTTAAAGATTTCTTAAATTTGGTGGCGTTTCATACGATTATCCTGCACTGAAGAATTAGTTTTGAGATCATATCTTCGCCATTTTTGTCGACCTTCGGATTAAGAATGGCGAACGCACTATTTCAAAACAACTTTGTCAGTGCAGGAAATAGGTTTTAAATGCCAAAAATTTTAGAACCTTTATATAACCGTAACGCATAATTTTTAAAATGAGTTTATTTTGAAAAAAGGTCATATCGATACGACCTCATCAGGACAAACAAACAAATGTCGACCTTACGATCTCATAAGAATCGGTATCAAGTTTCACTGAAATTAAAAAAAAATCTGTAATGCTTTTAAAAATATCCATGATATTCTCCTTACATCTTTATAACAAAACCCCTGGTAGTTAATCTAATTTTGAATCAAATGTCAGAACGATACATTTTCACCAATACTATTCAATCGAATTGATTCAAATTCATTGAATTGAATGAATGATCGAATTCAATTGAATTGATCTGATTTATCAGGACTCAATGATACTAATTACTTTATTACTGACGAAGACCAGGGGGAAATCAAGTTCATAGCTGACAAGTATCAGTGAATGATAAAACATCACGGCGTTAAAATGCCTCTCAAATTAAGTAAACCTCAACCACACTTTGAATTTTCAAGGCTATATCTTAACTGGTTGATGTCACAGTATAATGCAACTAGTTGACTACCAAGTAGTACCATGGTTTATTCTAGCGCACAACTGACTAGTGCAAGAGTATAACCAAGAGTAGTACAAACTAGTATGAAATACCTCATAGATACTGTTAACCTGTGCAAGAGTACTAGTATAAACTCTGCAAATAGCTGAATACAACCAATGTACCATCTAGCACATAGTTGACCCTTTCAATAGCAAAGATCAGCACAAAGCTGATATTTCCACTGAATAGCCAAGCACATAGCGGACAAAGGTATTATTCCAACACATAATTGACTAGAACCAGAGTTTAATCCAGCACATAGCTGACTAGTGTCAGAGTTCATTCGAGTTTAAAGCTAGTAAAACAAGGCAATCAGTAAACTGATGTGTGCTCCCCGAGGTGATTAAATCGAGACAAACTTTGAATTTATGAATGACCTTGACATTTGACCTTGGGCCAAGTCCAGTGAACACATGTTTGTCATGAGTAACAGTTGTGTGAACTATGATCCAGGGCACACAATACTGGAAGGAGGTATGGGCAAAATAAGATTATATTTCTAAGATTTCCGTGAGCTATAATAATGCATTGACCTTCAATTCTTTTTTATAGACAGCTCTTTAAAGATATAAATACACCCCTAGGTAAAAAAGTAGAATGCTCCAGGACCCAGATGCACAATAGTTTAACTCGTAGTTTAAATTTAACTATGAGCTTACTGATGGTTACATTTGTGGTTATGGTAACTCAAAAATAAAATTGTTTTTAAGTCATTCTTATTTAGCCTACTAAACAATCCTGCAATAACGTTAAATCATGTTGTTAGCAAATTCAAATGTAGAATTTTAACTTCTAATTAGTCATTAACTACAAGTTAATTTAACAATGCATTATGCAACCGGATCCAGGTGAATACCGTGCTAAGCATGACCACAGGTACATTCGTAAACCTCAAACCACTTTACAATGACTTGCAGTTCAGCTCTTGGACAGAATAGACGTCCGGTGGTTTGCATCTGTTTATGTCAATTTATGGCGGGTGCTCAGTTAAGAAATATTCCTTGTGGGACAGCGCTGGGGAACGGATTGAAACTGATGACCAAAGGGTCAATATTGAAAATAATTACATACTTGAATATTCATGAAACTCTATGAACTTCCGCACTGGTTGAGGGCTGGTCACGTGCAGTTCAATAAATCGTCATATTGCAGCGTTTCTAATTGATATTGAACCGTTTATTAAATAAGGTTTAACTGATCTAGATACCAGCATTTTGGCTTAAAATATCAAGTAAAAGTAGAAAGCAATAATGTAAACAATATCTAAATTTTCAAATGGAATATATTTCGAAGTGTGTAGATTTCTTTTCCTAAAACGGTCAGTAAAATTTTGTAATAAAAAGACATTGAAGAATCGCTCAGTCACTTTGTCAGCTATTTGTATGCTTCTTGTCGAACACTTTTTGTTGTTGTGAACATTCAAGAATGTACAAAAAACATTTATTGCACATATGATTCGGTCAATATGATGATTATATCATCAATATGGAGTGGTAAAACCTATATCAACCTCGGCCTTTGGTCTCGGTCGATATAGATTTTATCACTCCATAAATCAACATATTGACCGCATCTCTGTGCAATAATTGTATATAATATTATTTCCGCTATGGTGGAAGATACAAACAAAGTGGTAGAGTCACAGGACTCTACATTAAGAGTGAGACATAATAAATCCCCCTATCACGAGGAAATGTCGCTAGTAGACGACACAGAACATGTAGTTCGTCAACAATGCGCAAAGGGCTTTGTTGACAATAATGAGGGCACTTGTACTAAACAAAAACAGAAACGGAGTGTTTCCGGAAGTAAAGTAATTATAAGCGTAGACGGATTGAAATCAGTTCTTCTTCTAGCAGTAGTAGTAGCTGTAGTAGCGATTCTACAGGTAGTTCGGAGTCAGATAACTCAGATTATGAGGAATAATTTGACCCAGAGGCAGAGAGTAAAGTGAATGGAAAAAGAAACAAGTTTCAGCTCATATTATAAAATTCATTGAGAATTTTGCAACAAAAGGTATAGCAAAAAAATCTAGACAGTATACATCTCAAACTTGGCCAATTCCTACTTCTAAAAAATGACAAGGTCTGATGACTGATAGATTTTTCAAGAAAAATTAGTTCAAAGGTAGAAAACAGAATGGTAAGCTGGAAAAGAGTGAAATTATTACTCAGCTTCGTATTTTGGACTTTATGGGTCCACTGGCTCTCCTTTGGACAGAGGCAGACCGTATTAAGAAAGAAAAGAAGGGTATGGACCCCGCTGATGTTATTCAGCTTGCTCAGAGAGCTATTGTTTTAGCTGGTAATGCACATTTTGTGTACGATTCTGAAAGGCGAAAAGTCTTGTAAACTTCAGTTATGCCAGCTAATTCAGATGTATTATCTGAGAAAAATGTAAGAAAGCCCTAGCTAACTCAAAAGGGGAACTTTTTTAGAAAACATTTTCTCAAAGTTTAAGCAAATGAAAACAAGGATAATAAAGAGTTCAGTTAACTGCTAATTTAAGTCAAAAGAAAAAAGAACACTGATTATGCCAATACTAGCAAGAAGTTTGGTCAGTTTTTTTTCGACAGGGGCCCACAAACAACCTGCGGTATGTGGACCGGAAACAATTTCCTATCCCATTCTCAGGAAGGAGGCAATCGCACCTTCAGACCCAGTACAGAAACCAGAATCAGTTTTGTGAAAACTGCAACACAGTAAACCAGGTGAGTTTTAAAATATCCAAACATTCGCGCGCAGCCTAAGTTTCATCTGCCGCACAGACAGATTTGTTGTGTAAACTCCTTATCAGTTAAAATTGCCAAATCAGGCCGTTTACAATCCGGAATATCAGAAATTAATGGACGAGGAAATTATGAGTCTACTAGTACAAAAAAAACGATTGTCCACTCATCTCTGAAGGAGAACTCTTTCATCAGCAACATTTTTCTACTTCCCAAAAAAGGAGGGGGTCAAAAACCTATGATAAACTTGAAACATCTGAACAAATTTTTCAACGTATGAACATTTCAAGGCATTCATCTTCTAAAAGACCTTTTGTTGAAAGGCGACTGGATGTTAAAGATAGACTTAACAGATGCGTATCTAACTCTAATGAAAGCAGAGGAACCAAAATAAATTCTCCAGTTTTTATGGAAAGGAGAAGGAGAATAATGGAATTCAGATGCCATTTGAAATCGCAGTAGCTCCCAGGCTTTTTACAAAAATAATTAAATTTCCAATAGCACTTCTGAGGCGTCTAGGCATACGACTGATTGTGTATCTAGACGACCTACTGATTATGAATCAATTGAAACTAGAAATTATGTCAGATCTAAAAACAGTTCTTTCAACATTACAAGGGTTAGGTTTCTTGGTAAAAGGAAGAAGTCAGTGGTGATATCCTCCTAAACAATATAGTTTTGGGGATACTTAATCAACTCAGAAATGCTAACGTTATCTCTCCCAAAAGAAAAAGTAATGAAAACAAAAAAGTTGCAAACAAACGCTACAAAAGCAAAACGTTTCGGCCTGAGATATGGCAAAACTAATTGGTCAGCTAACAGTAACCAATCAAGCGGTTCTACCTGGTCTTCGTCATTATCGAAGTCTTCAGGTATTAAAAATATACATATGGGGAGGTCATTCCGTTCACCAAATAGAACTACATCCATCATTCCAAACAGAACTGGGGTGGTGGATAGACAAATTATACAAATAGAACGGGAAAGCTTTTGAAGGCCCAGAGCCCCTTATAAAGACACAATCAGATGCAAGTATGATAGGCTAGGGAGCTACCTGTCAGAATATAAACATTGGTTAGAACAGGAAAAGTCCCTTCACATAATTCAATTGGAACTAATGCTGCATTTCTAGCAGTACAGTCCTTCGGAAAAATTATTGGAAAACAAACACATTCTTATTCAGATAGACAACAAAGCTGCCATAAACTACGTTACAGAATGGGAGGGACTGTGTCAAAAATGTTAAACAACCTTGCGAAAGAGTTTTGGAAATGGTGTATCCAAAAGAAACTGTCGATAGCAGCAGAGTATATACCAGGCAAGTTAAATTCATTGGCAGACTGGGAGAGCAGACATTTTGCGGACTTCAGCAATTGGGGTCTGAACCCCTCAATATTCAAGAGCGTGATGTCACTATGGGGTCACTGCAATGTGGATCTGTTTGCAGACAGATCCAATACACAGATGAAGCACTATTTCAGCTGGAAACCAGATCCCCGGGCAAAAGCAGTAGATGCTATTCCTTATTCTTGGAAAGAAATAAGAGGGTATGCATATCCCACATTTTGCCTGATAAGATCGTGCTTATCATCGAGCTAAAATTTATTGAACATATTAATAACTGTACCAAAAACACCAGTATATATATTTTCAAGATATACATATTCAACATATATATATATATCGATATTTTCTCCGTAATTCTGCGCAAAATTTCCTTGAGAAAAATCTGTTCGAGTTGAGTTTGGTCGCTGAACCCAAATAAATCATCCAGAGATGTATTATTATTTACCGTTTCGTTGTTCACTGGTTGCTTGACGTCACACGTAAAAATATAAAATATTTTTTCACTTTGATGGAGACGTCCCCTTATGCTTAAGAAAGATTTGGCCTATATAAATTTATCAAACGGCTACTGTGCAGTAAGGTTCCTTTATCATGCCGATACCTACTATGACATAGAAACAGTTTTACTGACTCATATGAAGAACAGTTCCAACACGCTGCCTCCGTCGAGCCCACAACCTCTCGATCCGAAAGAGAAAACGCTAATCACGGAGCCACAACGGCTCTGGTGTCGGCTTTACACCTGGGCAAAAGTCACCCAAAGATCTAAAACTCAGTACTCAACTCAACTATTGTTCATCACATATGAAATAAATATACACGTGCAAATAAATTTAGTGTTTAATGCAGTTTAGTGTGTGTATTTACGACATTTTATACAAAAATCTTATTTAATTAAGAAAATAAAAGAATCAAATTTTCCATGCGGAAAATGAAAACTTGAAGGTATTTTTCATGCACACACAGACATATTAGCCGTCACAAATTTAAAGTCTTACTCATGTTGTTCTTTGGGACTTCGGACCCAAATGTTGTTGTCAAAATTACTTAAAAACTCGTGAGCTTCCGGGGCTACGCCTCCCTGGAATCCCATCAGAACTTAAAAAGACACGTGTTGACTTAAACTGATTTTTCACAAAAGTATGTTATCAAAATGTGTGACAACGCACCACTGGACTGTCACTATCTCCAGACGACCTAAGTACAGTCTATCAATAACTTGTACGCAATTGTACCTTTAAAAAGAAGAAAGTGACGGAATTTAAGGTAAAAAATCCGACCACTCCTTTGAAAATGTTCTTGATCCGCCAATGCATGAGGGCATTAGCTGATAATCCTTACATTGCTACATACTATAGTAGACTAGTCTAAGACCATTAAAAGAGCATACCATTGTTGACACTTAAGGCTGACAGGTTTAATGTAATCAAATAGGTACATAGCTTTGTTAAAGCACATACCTTACTAGTAATGGTCGGCACATAGTGGCACAGTAAAAAGTAACGTCCCTTACCTAAACGTGAACAGAGTTTTACAAATTATCTCTGCATCGACTTTGTCAAAGCCCTGGCTGCAAATGCTTCCCCACTCTTTTGAAATCTTCAGTTGAACACGGCCCTCCACCGGACTATTTCCTCCGACCAATCGAATGATAGACGATGCCGGGCGATTAATGCCTGAAAGTGTGTTTAAATTTTTATTTTACTGATAAATGATTTTAGATTTTGTTTACTAAAATTAATACTCTTGTATCTTTTTACCTAAGTTAAATGCACACACTTGTACACACCTCAAAATAATGTGAAAATTTTCCCTTTTGCTTGCAAGCTCACTATGGATGGGATGGCTATGATCTGATGCTCCCATCTGGTGGCCAAATTTTTGATGTGCAATTTTATGCTGGATCTTTTTATGTGAATTTTGTATTGTATTAGATTTAGTTGTTTGTATTTCATACTCGTGGGTCAGACAGACTCATTTTTTCATGATTGAGATCGTGAATGCTGACCATTTACTATTTCGAAATGTTTGTAAGTATGATCCCCTAATCTTGTCATTTGTGTTCAATTTTGTCATTTTTAGTTAATAACAATTACCTCCCCACTATCTGTGTATAAATATTCTGAAGGGTGTTTTTTATCCCTATTGTAAAAAAGAGTTTTTATTTAAAACGGATTCATCAACCAAGCAGAAGGTTGACAAACCATGGTTTGATGACAAGTGTCGGCATCTTTATAGTGTTTATAAAAACTGTCTTAGTAATTTTAACTCTTGTCGTTCAAATTCAAATCGTGTGAAGTTACTTAATTGTAAAAAAGAATATAAAACTTATATGTTGCCGTGTAGGAGTAGATATTTGGCTTATCAAGGTAATAAGTTAAATTATATGAAAAGACATAACCCTAGGGTTTTCTTTAAGATGTTTAAGAAAAAGAAAAGTAATAATGAGTGTAATATAAATATTAGCGAGTTTTACGATCATTTCAAAAATCTAGGGACTGTACACGTAAGTGAGGAACCAGATGGTTTTAATCATGAAAACAATGAAAATAACGAAAGTACTTTCGAAGAACTTGACCGTGAAATAGAAATTGAAGAAGTTGAAGCGGTGGTTCTTAAACTAAATTCTAACAAATCGCCGGGATTTGACTGTTTGATTAATGAATATTTCAAACATTTCAAACATTTACTTAACCCTTTTCTCTGTAAGATTTTTAACTCTGTATTACGTCTCGGACATATTCCAAATAGTTGGTGCGATGGAATCATTATTCCATTACACAAAAAAGGTGATAAGCATAATCCTGATAATTATAGAGGAATTACTCTAATGAGCTGTTTGTTAAAAATATTCACCTCTGTCCTGAATGAAAGACTCTTGAAATGGTCTAGAAGCAACGGTATTATTACAGATGCTCAGTTTGGTTTTAAGCCTGGTAGCAGTACAACTGATGCAATTTTTGCATTACATGGTCTCATTGAGAAGTATATTTCAACTGGAAAGATTACCAAAAAGCCTTTGACTGTATTGATCGAAACTTACTTTTTTAC
>JACSZP010017968.1:0-17675 GCA_016161895.1 Pinna nobilis | reverse complement strand
ATATCAAAGTAATTGTTTATCCCAATAAATCATTTAGATCATTATCACTGTCATATTCTCTTTATACCTATACTTAGAAAACTTACATTCTTTATAATTATTCTCTACAAACTACTATTTCTTATTTTACAATATTTCATACTTTAATTTTTCAATATTTTATAATTTACTCTGTGATACATGTATATGGCTGAGCAGTAGTACCCTGTCCCCATCATTTTTTTCAAGCAATGTGCTATTACACTTCACACAAAGGATATGGTATTGGTGGATTTAAAATGTGTGCAAATCTACATGTAGTTTGATGTTTAATAACTGGTGTTAGCAATTTCCGAAATTCTGAAATTTGTTCAAATTTTGTAGCAAAAATTTGGCAAAAGGTTATGAACTTTTGAATTTCTATAATTTAGAATGAATCATGCTTTTCAAAAATCCATTTCTGCACCCTCAGTCAAAAAGATATGTACATGTAGGCTGTATTTCGGCGATTTTGTAGACAGTGCAGACAATTTGTACCAGTAGGGTGATAATTACTATGATTAACAGAACTATGTTTATGTTTTTTTTATGTTGGATTAACTCGACTAGTGTCGAATTTGGCAAATTTTTCAAGCATAAACACTATAATAACACTTTCAGAAAACCAATGCCATCAACCAACAGAGGATCATCCTTAAGTCACTCAGAAAATAGCAAATGCTAATGGAAACAGAAAACACTGAATCAAAGTCTGGCCCCTATCCAATTATTCCCGTTTTTTCAATTCTATGAGAGGAGAAGACATTTCCCGTAAATCCATTTTCAACAGAAATGATTTCTATATTCAGTCTCAAATGCTTTTTTTCCACTTACACTGACTCATCAAAAGTATTTACAGAACATTATAGGCCTATAAAGTCCTTCAAACTCCAGCAAATATTTGGACTGACTTGTATTTTTTGCAAGACCTTCTCTAACTTCATCCATTTACTTTAAAGCATTAGATTGACCCTTTAAACAGGATCTGGATTAGCCAATCACTTTACTTTTGCTTTTTATTGTCTAATGAAAAGCTTCTGGTTATAGCAACATCAAGATAAAGCCATGCTTCATAAATCAGCAACACATATATTTCAAGTTAAAAATTCATGAAAACTAATGAAATACAAGTTAAATATGAGGCATATACATGTATTATCAACACAAGAAATATATAAATATGTTCATACTTATGTAAAAATTCTCTAATGCTACAAAGAAAAAATATGTAGGTACTTCCAAGTATTCTTATGGTGAACAAAAATGAAAAGAATCATTTATGAAGATGACAATGACCTTTGAACTTATCAAGTGTAGGATGCATGTTCTTGGGCTTTTTTAACAATGACTGAGTGAAAATGCATCGATTGCATCCTCTCAAAAAGTTTCAAGGTCACTATAAGGAACAACAGACCTGCAAATGATATCGAGTATCACTTGGTAAATTTAATTATCGTTGGTTTATAACAAATCGGCTTAAAGCGAATTCAGTGTTATAACAAAAAGGAATAAAATCCATGAAAAGAACTACTATTTGTCTATTTATGTACATGTAGAAAATTCTGATGGTTAAAACAAAGAATGCCTATAACGAAGTCAAAAGTCAACACACTTTGCATTCGTTATAGACCAACTCTCTCACATAATCAATCTAGTTTCCAGTGAGGCTCAACTCTGTGCTGCTGACTTTAGAGTAAGGGACTAAATGGCTGAACTATTTGACTGCTTGGGTGCTAAGTTTTTTTTTGTTTTGTTTTGTTTTTTTATTTTTACTTCTGATGTATTTTTTTTTTTTTTTACTTTTGAACTATAATCCCAAAGTGCATAACATTAGCAGAACAGACAGGTAAAACTGAACCAAATTTAGTAAGACAAACAGTGTTGTACAAAGATACAAGTCACTTCAACAAAACAGAAGACATATGTGATTATAACAAGACAATACTTCAAATGATAACTTGATCAGCTTACATATACACAGCTAGACATAGATGTTAAAATGACTTAATCGATAGACTTAGTCTGCCATCACCAATTTTTTTTAACCCTTTACCACAAGCAATTAAATTACAAAGACTATACAATGTAATACATGTTTATTTACTCAATATAAATTGATCCATTTTTGCTTTCTTTACACAAAATGGTTATGAGGGATTTTTGAATTTGTAAACTTTCAAAAATGTTTAGATTATGAAGACTTTTAATGTCAATTACAAATAATTTCCATGGTAACCAAATGTACAGTCCAATTTGAGGGTGTTGTTTTTGATTATTCATGAAACAACAAATATGGAGTCAAAAGGCCTTTACATGGAGGTTATGATGTGGTGTCAAAATGCACTTGCTTGTACGAGGGGTTAAAATGCCATCACCAGTTCAAAGGTAGGTATTTATATCAACTTAGGTATACCTGTATGCATGTTTTGAATCAAGTTTTACTGACTGCCTCTAAGATATCAACCAATGACTTGATACAAATTTAGATATACATGTATATATAGAGTTGGTCAGATATAAACAAGATGTAATTCAATGGACATTGTCAGAGTACAAGCTTAGGAGTCCTTTTGCAATCCAGCCATAAATTACTGTTTCACCATTTATACCTCCACACAAAAGAGCTCTCTTTGATAATGCTAGTAAAGGACTAATCAAATTTAGTTTTTATCAAGGATCTACTGAACTATTAACCAAAATTAGTTAAGAGTAAAATTGGCCATTTGCATTAAAAGAACATCTTTGCCTCTATCACTGTCCCTCAATAAAGGTTTCATAACTCCCCCTTTTCACTATGGGTTCCTAAAAAGTTCCTAATGCCTCCATTATATAGAAACATCTACTCACACAATGTCCCACATCAAGGTCACTAGATACAGATAAACATCTTTTCCCTCCGAAGAGAGTTTTCAAGGACATAAATGTCTAATCAAATTATCAAAGCCTAATCAATGACCAATATATATGTACTGCCATGGTTAAAGTTTTACAGACAGCAAGCTCGTTTTCTGATTGTGAAGTCAAGGATTTGAACCAGAGGCCAGAGGCTGCCGAATTTTCCTGTCATTCAGATGGGACAGTATAAACTGAGTTCCTGTGGCACAGTAGGTGTCAGCACATTCAAGAACCCTCACTGCCTAATGGCTGTAAGTACAAATGTACCAAGCACAGGCTAAGTGTCAGCCTTTACCAGCATTTGTGATGTCTCCATAAGTGAAAGAATTTTCTGAATGGGAAGTTCAACAACAATACAACCTAACAGCCAACAAAACTTTTACAGATAAACAGAGACATGCCTACAATTAAATACATCATAGTGCCCTAATTTTTTTAATATTGGAGAATTGAAACACTTTATTCCAATTGAACATATTTTATTGCATCAAGGAAAAGCAAAGGGATTAGGCACAAGTTCTTGCAACTAAGGATTGAGCTCAACCACAAGCCATCTTCCCGAGTACAAACATGAAAAACTAAAGTCTGAAGTATTGGAAACATTATAGTACAAAATCTGATTCAGAATGGTCCAAAAAGAGACGGACCAAAAAGCTGTAATACTGGTAATTAATTTAATGAAATTAAAAGAATTTATTTCTGTATCCAGGGCTATTTTTGCTCTGTGTCATTTTTGCCATAATTCACTTGCAAACAGTTTTCGAATTTACCAGGTCTCGTCATAATTCGATTTTATAAATTAGACGTTTTGAATTCGCCCACTGGTAACAATAGCGAAAGGAACGAAAATAAAATGGTGGCAAAAATTTCCCTGAATACAGTATTAAAATAATGTGTTGTATGATAATTCAAGGTGACAAGAGAAGATTTTTTATAAAACGACAAGACAATCACACTTATTCTGTGAATTTTGCAGCGTTCACGGTGGTAACACACATGTATATAAATATTATCAACATATATCTTCACATAGATTAGATCATCGGGTAAAGCTGTGACATCACAGAAAGACAAAAGCTGTCAGTGGACAAGCTATAAACATGCAGATACACATAGTTACCTTGTTGATCCATCAAGCCTATGAAAAAGTTCAAACTTGTAAGTAAATAAATGCCAACAACAAAACTGCCTCCTAATAACCCTCTCAACCCCAGGAATCAGAATGGTATGCTCTTTTCTATTATCTTAGGCCAGTCCATTTTGATCTAGGGTGTTGAAAGGGTTAAAGATCTAATACAAATCCTACTAACGCAACAAAATTTATTGGCTAAGAAAACTAAAAGTTAAAGCTGAAATCATATTGATAAAATAGCAATGAAGTGATATGAAACAGCTAGTTTTTCAAATATGATTTGAAAACGTCTTTTTTGTCATTAAATGTACACACCCATCATCACCATACTACCATTCTTAGAAAAAAACAATACATGAAACTGATTGTGAAACAGTGACACCCTGGAAGGTCAATAAACAGGAAGGCCATCAATTTCAATCAATATCAACCACCAAGGTCAAGGCTTAATGGTAAAACTTTGTGGTGCCAAATGGAAGGCGACACTATGTGAACAATAAAAGTTGTATTCTTTACCATTCAAACAATATGACTAAGCCAGATTTTCACTAAATTTGCATGTAACAATCATTGGCATTACACCTCATTGATAAAATACAGTCAGGGATTGATTGAGAGCTGTCACATTTTAGGGAGACAAATCCCCATATCTCTTATATCTCTATCAGAATTACAATTTATCTGTAGAGCTACATGTATATCCATACCAAGTGAGAAGACTGCTTCAAAACATTTTCTTCAAAAATGACAAATTATGTAATCACATACAGTCTAACCTGTTTTAAGAGACCATCCAAGGGAATGAGCAAAAAGGGTCACATATGACAAGTGGTCTCTTAATTCAGGTGACTTATATACATGTAGGAAAAAACAATTTCGGGAACCACATATTTAGGCCACATAAGACAGGTTTTCCTTTAATTCAGTGGTTCGCTAAGGCAGGTTAGACTGTATATGTATGCTTTCAATGTGATGTATACAAGTGTACGAACTAGCTGATAACTTTGGACAACTACTAGTTTTATAATGTATCTGACACATTTACATGCATATGTACATGTACACACTGTACACATTTGAACCTTGTTGTAAAGAACACCTAAATGACTAACTCAAAATCTCATCACAAAATTGTTTTTTCATATAAGATTTTTGAAAACAATAAGAACGTCAATGAAACTGAACTTTTCCATGCTCTAATTTGTTAGAAAATCTCCTAAGTGAGCTCAGATGTGTTTTATTTAGTGAGATCCACTAAGGTGGCGTCCTAAGAGGTGCTCTGTTTAGTGAGATTCCACTAAGGGGATCTAAATGAGCCATGGGATGAGTGCCATAAAACTTAACAATTTACTAAAGTCTGAGAATTCTCTCAACTTCAGCTTCTCAGCCAACCAGAATATGGTACTACATGTATCTGGAGTTATGCAAATTCTCACACTTAAGTAAATTCTCAAGTTTTATGGTAACCACCCCAGGGTCTTTCTGTTCAGGGAGGTTCCACTGATGTTATCTCCTAGGTGAACCAAAAGGTACTCTTTTTAGGGAGGTTCTACTGTAATTTTATTTTCTGTCTTGACAAGTCCAGTATTTTCATTTCCAAATTGTAAGAAGAAAAACAATTCTAGTAATAAAATTGAACAGCTAATCCTATTTCATTCTGTGTTTAAATTCAACAATAAAACTGAACACACATGTTTACATAGGACTTAAAAACTTATGTACTTAAGTCCATATGTTGCATTGTTCTTCTTTGTGTGCAATAAAAAGATAAAACTGACATTAAAATTTACTGCAAGAGAATAAATGAGTGACTTGAGATCATGTTGAGGAGTATTGTTATGTAACATATAACAGTTATATCTGATGGGGGGAGGGGGGTGTACATGAGGG
This sequence comes from Pinna nobilis, assembly GCA_016161895.1. Taxonomy (NCBI): domain Eukaryota; kingdom Metazoa; phylum Mollusca; class Bivalvia; order Pterioida; family Pinnidae; genus Pinna; species Pinna nobilis. The sequence goes on along the minus strand of JACSZP010017968.1, from coordinate 11,740 downwards.
ATTGATTCACTTCAATGTGCAATGCATGTTAAAAGTGTCTTTCTAGTATTTCAATGATTTGCAAAGATTTCTCTTACTTCATTTTTGTCATTAACATTAGCAGTGTTTAAGGCTGTGAAAAAAATCTCTTAGTCAAAATTTCCAATTTTCATAAAAATCTTATGTAGATCTACTATAATTTTAAAGTGATATCCGACAATATCTAATGAACAAGATCATTTCAATATCTATAAAATATCTATTATTGAAAGTCAACGTCCGTAAAATATATTTCATTGGTGGTTATGACTGAGATCTGATTTTACAAATGTAGTTAAGTATTCAAATTTTGATTATAGTTTAAGATGGTTTTATGATCAAATATCCCAGGTTTCTTTCATAAAAAATCACAGAAACTGAGCTTTATCTTCCAAATTTACATATGCAAATTGCATGCTAATAAGTTGTGTGGTACAAATGTATTCCCATACTACAAAGTGATGCATTACTTTGTGAGAATGCATTACAGTGTTAAAACTTAACAAGAAAACATATGCTGATGTTAATTTTCTTACCCATTACATGTTGAACTTGCCATTTTGAAAGCCTTCTATGGGGATATGGATCTACTAGCAAATGCATTTAGATAATTTTATAAGTACAAACTGTTAAAGAACCATAAAATATGAATTTAAGAATGAAATATTGAAATATCAAAGAAAGAATGTAGTCTAACTTTCCTTGGTGACTGAATTCAAAAACTACCTACTGTATGTGACCTACACTTATACATTGTACACCGTAAAGTGTTTTTTCCTTGACAAAATACCTAGACTAAGAGACCACCTGTCATATGTGACACTTTCTGTGCCTCCCATGAACATTCTCTTAAATCAGAATTAGACTGTAGAATGTGTATTATTAGTGAATTGTCATCAACATACTTGCCAAGTCTCCCCGAATCAGGAGATTCCCTACTTTTCATGTAAAATTTTGATAATTTCTTAACAATTGCATATCTCCAATATGGCATGCTTACATTTTTCTATTAATTCTTAGTAAAATTTAGTGGCTCCCCCAAGAAATTGAAAAATCTACCCCATGGACAATTTTCAAGGTTGACAAGTCAGCATCAATAATTCTGCACTTATACTGTAGTATCACGTACATTCATTCATATCCATGTTGTATGACTTTCTCTTGAAATTTTGGCATTGTAGTCCAGTCCTATACATATGACATTGGCATTATAGTTTCTGGTGCATGTACAACCAATAAAATTAACTGATCTTTGTTTAGCTGAGCCCCCAATGATCCTCCCTTGCACATAAGATAATTTGAAATTATCAAGCATGTTTCAATGTTTAGTTTTTATACTGTATTTGATTTCAATATTGCTGAAATAAAGCGTTTTTAGAGTTTCCATGTTTTGATGTTACTTTTCAGCCTACATGTATCTTACTTGCCTATGAAACACTACTGAATTGAGGATGAAATTGATTAAGTCAGTTAATTAATACTCTTAGATTTGATTATTATATAAAAGATGGTTTTCCAATAAAAAATTTGATTTGTGTGACAGATTTTTAATTATAAGGTGGAACTATCAGTATCTACCTTGATTTCTTTAAATTCTATATATAGTTTTTTTCAAAAGCTTGAACTTGTCACAAGTGAGAATACATGGGCATATAAGAGAAAGATAGACCAGAAAGCACTTTATAAGGTGATTTTCATGAAAAATTCATCTGAAATCTCAGCACTCTTAGAGCTCAAGAGAGACGATTTAGAACTAAGATATTCATTAGGACCACAACCAAAAAGAGTTTTCAAGAGAGCATCACATAGATCAAACATAAAGGCAGAATAATAAAAGGTGTAGAAATATTAACCAGGTCATAAAAAGACTTCCTTCGACAAAATTCTTTAAAGAAGTTATGAAAATATGATGCACAGAAAATTTGATAATCTCGAAATACTGGCATTTTCTAACAATGAGGTGAACTCAAAAACTAATAGAGCTTACAAATACAACTATCATAGCCTATGAAATGAGGGATAGTCAGAAGCATATTCTAGTAGAAGCACGATGTTTCAAAGAATGGTCTCCATGATTGTATACCAAGGTCAAGGTCAAGAGGAAAAGGATGGAAGGTTGTAAAGTAATCTAGAAGAGAATGAAATTGACAGTTTTAATTCAAGTATTCTTCCTTGCTTTTATAGCTAGAGTGAGCTGTCAAAATAAAAAACAACTAAGACAATGAAAAGAGAATGCAACTCAAAATGACATTGAGAACAACACAAACGAAAGGATATGCATTTGCTTGATGCATTGTGTGCAATTCTGAAGTTCTATCGTAGCTACAATTGGTCAAAAAATGCAAATTAATAGATATAAAAATTTAGGGATCCAAACATAACATTTTCTTTGTTTACATTAAATCACAGTTATAGATGAAGGTAAGTCAGGGAGGTTTGTGCTGGTAACATTTAAATAAACAACGTGAAGAACTATATGTAATAATGATTAACTACCGTAAAAGTAGTCACTACAAGCTCAGGGACTAATGGGAGATAACTCTATACCTGGATCACATGCAGTGTGTTAACTTTACCTGAAAAGTTCACCCACATGGGCATTTTACATACCTGGATTTTCTGTGAAGAAATTGATTCAAATGAAATAAGATAATCTTATAAAATTTAGTACATGCAGTTCTATGAAAAAAAAGTTAGTACATTTAGCAAAGAGTTGAATTTATATGATGCAATGTTCATTAGAATTGAACTACATTTATTTCATGTACCACCTAACACCATAACATTTATGTGGGACTAGTATCTCTAACGATGATGGAAAGTAAGTCTACCGGTACATAATCTTCCCGCTGAAGGGTTGTTAGTATCACTATGCGATATCTTCTTTTAGCATCGCTCCACTAATAGAAACATTTTATTCCTGCACAAACTTTATGGAGTGTCACGTGGTACATGCAATACCGATAGTGTCATTTTACTAAACCATGTCTATATGCATGATTGGTTGAATTTTAGTGACCTATATGCACATGTTTACATTTTTAGATAAACATCCTCTACCAGTATTAACAGATTAGTTGAATTCTACGAATTAATACGCCACAAATTTACATTTACACATACACCACTAACTTATCTGAGGTGCACAGCAATGTCACGTAGTAAATAAGAAAACTATCCACAAATTAAGACATTTAGAATTTTGTTGCAATTCACATGTTTTCCAAAATGATTAATGGTCAATGTTTATGACATGAAAAGCACACACCTTCTAAGTAAATTAAAATACCTAGCAGCACCAGCTTGTACAAATTCCTCATACACACAACATGATATCAAATAAGGTTATTTGATCTAAGTTACTTATTAACCCCTGGTATTTCAAAATGAAATCCTCCAATCAATTAAAAGGACCAGTTTAAATGTGGCAACAGGGAGAAATCAGTTAAAACCCAAAATTTCTCTTACATAAAAATGTAAATTTGCTTTTGACATAAATTGAAGGATGATTTTGTGGCTCTTTACTTCCAGATTTGAAGCATAACCTGGAGTATGATATGCATAACATAAGTGTATGCTTAATACATGCTCATAGGGGTCAAATTTTGGAAACTGTGTACTGCATGGTCATGGACCGGTATCTAATTAAGTTAGGACCAATAGCATGCTATTGTATCATATCAGCTAATTAGAACACAATTTTTAAAGAGATTTTTACTATCACATTTTTGTACTCATGTCGATATGCAATTTTTTTCAAATGGAAGGAAAAAATATATCATCAAGGTATATCCTAAAAACAAAATAAAACCATAGCCGGCTTCAGGTCCTAGCAAGTTGCTGGTCCCTAACCAGTAATACATGGGGAAAACAACATGTAGCATCCATATCAATTTTCTACTGGTTATATGAGGCATAAAGTTAAGCCTGGATTTGTTTTTCATTTATGTGAGTGTCCCCATCGTCAAGTCATTGAAGCATTATGATGAGGCTGAGTATTTGTTCAAGCTGGTGGCTGTGGTTAATTTATAATAATGTTTTATAATTGAGAAAGAAGAAAAGAAATACTTAAAAATTCTTAACACTTACTTTTCATTCGGATCCTCTTGGTTGCCACATAGTTTTTCCACTTGGAGGCAAAACCCTTGGCCCCAACAAGAGCAGCGATGGCAAAGCTTTTCTGTCCCGCCTCTTTGATACTTTCCCTGAATGTGTTTATTATTTTACTAAAAAAGGACAAAAAATGAAGGGGGATAACATATTTGTAGTAAAGACGAAGAAGTGAATCTTAAAGGCCTAAACAAAATTTTGTTTAAGTAGAAATCATATCTTAAATACAGATGTTTTTGCTGCGCATTATGATTGGCATCCAATTCCCTTCTAAAGAAGCACAGGTTGATTGTACTGTTGTTTAATGTCTCACTCAAGAATTTTTCACCTATATGGAGACGACACCAAATGCCAGTGAAGCAGCGAGGTTTCTTTAATATGCAGACACCTATTGTGACATGGGACCTCAGTTTTGACTGCCTTGTCCTAAAGATAGGGACAGCCAACCACAACTTGGCTTGATCTCGAACCCCGGACCTCAAGATCAGAAGTCAAACACGCTATAAACACTAGGCCAAGGCGTCCACAAGTACATGTACCATTAACAAAGGGAACTGTCTATTTCACACAATGTCAAACATTAAGATCATAAGTTGAAAACATGGATTTAAAAAAAAAATAGCAAAGAGATGAATAACATAAGCAATGTACATTAGAATTCTAATAAACAGAGTTTGCATTCATGGTTGAATTTCATTTAACAGTGACATACATGTACAATAAAATCATGGCCACACAGGTCAAATGCTTGGTCCCAAATGGAAGATCTTATACATACAAATATAAGCTGTATTCCATTGCATCTTAAACTATGTTGGCTTGAATAAGTTGTGTCTAGAAGTACCATGTACATTTGAAATTCTTCAATTTTATAAAGTGAAAAATTCATTGTTCTTTGGATGCATACACATCACCTGCAAGTGATGACTTCCAAGTGTATATATATGCAAGACGTAAAACTGACACCTTCAGTAGCAAAAGTATTTCTTCATGTAAATACCAGTGACTTTATCATCAAACACATAGAACTTTGTTGTCACCTCTAACACTATAAGGCTATGACATTTCATTATAGAATTGATTTTGCATTGACTCATAATTAAATGCAAACAGTACAAGCAAAGTGAAAAAAAAATGTTAACAACATATTACATGTACATGCAATAAGCAAAGTTAAACAAAATCAACTGAAGGGTAACCACTTAATAATTCAATGTTAGACAATCAAGTCATATTATTAATTATTGTGTCCCAAAGTTGCAATGTTGGAATTAGTAAAGGGTCATGCACTACTGTTAACAGGAAATTAAATCTATAAAATTTACATTCCACTCCCATATTACTTCAACATCTGACAGACTACATGTGTACATCAGTTTTCTGCTGTACTAGATTGCAATGGACTGGTCTAAGACAATAGGAAAGAGCATACCATTTTGATATTTGGAGGTAAAAGGGTTAAATGAGCCCTGACTGCCTGAAATTGGCAGTTCTGCTTCCCTGATCTACTAGATAGAAATGCAATAATGGAAGGACTTCTAGACCTGAAGTTGACCACCTGGGTATACAGATGTTTAGTACATCATGTGATAATTTTTAATTCATCATTGGATAACGTGAATACTATTTAGTGTAGAAATCATCTGCCCTTGACTACGGGATTACTACATGTATAAGTAGCAACGGGACTATACCTAGGTAACCCCCCCCACCAGCTAAAACCCAATGTGATGTCAATAACTCTGGCGATGACGTAACGTCTTGCGACAGAGTGCTTGCAGCAAGAGCGTTAGGTGATTTTATTTGTTCATGTTATTGCAATATCCTATGGCTAAATTTTCAAGTTAATATAAAACCGTTATTTCTTTTTCTTGGAGAGAACACACACACGTGATGTGATGTAATAAATCTATTATGGACCACTCCCTCGGGAACAGTTCTCCTATAGTGTTGTCTGGTGAGTAATAGAACCCTTGCCTTACGGCTTGGTTACTATACCTCACCAGAACAGGAGAACAGTTCCCTCGGGAGAGGTCCATAATAGATAAATAGTCAATGACTAGTCTGAATATTGCATGGTTAAGCTAGGGCTTCAAATTTTGGCTTTTGCTCAACACTTAGAGCAATGGAATAGTGGTGGTTATTCATCTTATTGACATCTACTTTGAAGCAGGACCTCAGTTTTTATTGTATGTCTCATCTGAAGGAAAGGAAAAAGCCAGTTATCTCCCCTGAGTTTCAAACCTATGATTTCTCAGTCTGAAGATGTACATTCTAAGATGTTCTACAGCTGAGCTATGGCAGCTCTTAAATATTTGAGAAAAAAGGAGACAAAATTCTATGATGTTGTGAAGTGAAGTAAGTACCTCAGTCCATATTTTATATAAATGGTCATAAATAAATCAGCTATAAACTATATCAACAGATACATGTAGTACAAAAAGCATGCACCGGTAGGCCTACTTGGGGTTTATTTTCATTACATGTTTAAATCTAGCTATAACTATTGGTATATACATGTGTACATGGAGATATAAAAAGCAAATCTAGGTATAACAACATAAGCTAGGTTTCTTTATATTCTATAGATCACATGGACATTTCAGACATGCAATAGCCAAACGATTGGCTGACAAGGGCCAATCTTACAAACAAAATATACAAGTTTTAAATGACACTATTAACGAGTTAGAACATTTGTAGCTAAAACTAAGGGTAAAAACATACACAGTGGAACTCATCATGAAGACCACCTAGGAAAATGGTTAAAATGATTCTGATGAAGAAGGTGGACATGTTTGTGAAGTCAAAGTAACCATCTTACCCCCCCCCCCCAAAAAAAATCCTGAATTTCAATGGTGTTCAATGTGAATTGTTCTCCTAGGTGAGGTGGTCTTTAGGTGAGGTTCCTCTGTAATTGTATTATCATTTGTTCAAGTCCTTCAAATTATGAAATTGTTATATCAAGTTGGTGTGTATCAATCAAAAACATTTTTTTTCTTCAGAAGTTTCCATTGTTAGTCCTTGAACAGTGAATTCAAGTGAATGTTTGTGAATACTCACCCTTCATCTCTGCTTGTCATAAGAGAATTATATAAAACAAATGTAAAGTTTGATAGATTTGAATTACACACATAAAATCATCAAATATGGGTGACGACCTATCATTTGTGCAGAATTCTTTCAGATGATAGGTATAAATATTATGTACATGTATGTAATAAATTACTACTCCTGGCACATTTTGGTTATACATGTAGTCAAGAAAAGAAAACCTGTATTCAAAGAAGAAAGACAGACTTGGAAAGTCAGATATTCTGAACATTTCATCCAATATACATGTAAAAAGATGCAGTAAGATCACCTTCCCACAAGGAAAGGGCATACTGTTAAAAAAATCAATTTTGGATTACTGCTTTCTCGGAATCTACAGATTATGAAATTGAAAATTATATACTGTAGTTGTCTAAATATATAATTTGGATTGCTTTAACATTGAAAAAATTTGCAATAAATCTTGATAACATACAATAAACAAATGTTTAATTTTCATCAGGTTTATGCTGTGGTGTCACTCACTTAGCATGTTAAAATATTTCCATGCAGGATATGCCAGGATATGCATAGGAAACATTCGTAGTAAAATATAAAGATGTAACATGATATTTTTTTTCAAATGATATAAGAAATTTCAATTTATTGAAACATTATAAATACTTAAGGAAACTGACTATTAGTTTTATTTATTTCTTGGAAATCATCAAGATTCTTTGTAAATTTGAATTGGAACAAATCCTTATAAAATATAGTCAGTCTACCCTGTTGTACAAGTGTCCAATGGAGGATGGCCCGTGTCAATGATCACGTATGACTCAGGTGTTCTCTTAATTCAGGTAATTTGTGATGGAAAAAACACTTTAGAAGTCATATAATTTTGTCACATGAGTCAGATTGTTTTTAAATCAATGAGTCACTAAGGCAGCTTAGACTTAGAGTTAGAACTGTATATTTGGAAATTTCTGCTTCATGGTCCCTTGTTTTAATTTCGCCCCTTTCAGCCTCATCATCAGTGGGAAAATTCAAACAGCAATTTCACTGAATACAAGAATTATGAAAAGACTGAGTAATCTTAAAGAAGGTGAAACTGTTTGCAAGTGCATTAGGGCGAAAATAACCTTGTAAACAGTATATATTTAAGTTCTTTTTTTTCATTTCACTTTTATGGGCATTCTGACCCGTATAACCTTGTAAAGAAAATAACCTTGTAAACAGTATATATTTAAGTTCTTTTTTTTCATTTTACTTTTATGGGCATTCTGACCTGTATAACCTTGTAAAGAAAATAACCTTGTAAACAGTATATATTTAAGTTCTTTTTTTTCATTTCACTTCTTTGGGCATTCTGACCTGTATAACCTTGTAAACAGTATATTTAAGTTCTAATGTTTTCTTCATTTCACTTTTATGGGCATTCTGACCTGTTATTTGGAAGATTCTTATCCTCCATTTCATAGGTGTTGTTGGAGAACACATTTTTCTCTGCCTCCTCAGTGGGTCTGACCTTGGTTTTCCGTTTCTTCTTGTTTGGATCCATTTTCAGTGTTTAAAAATCACCTGAAAATATACATACATGTTGAAATTTCATAATTGTTTAAATATGCAATGGGGACTACGTTGTAGGCATGTCAGACCAGGTCACTCAGTTAAATGGTAGAGTTATCCACATACTTAGTATGGACTACAATCCTAGCCTGGTAGTTGTCATTTTTCCGTGTACATTGTACTTTCAAACTGTCATGTCGGCTAATTCTGCACGTCGGCTAATTCTGCGCGTATATTAAATATTACATCATAACTTGTGAAACGTTGAAAAATTTAACATGTACAGCATTACTCACTTTTTAAAATCTGGCCTAACAGTGTACTTTTTGAAACAAACTATACTACAACACCAGGGGCAGCATCGACGTGTGACCTACTTACATCAACCATGTTTTGGAATTTCTATGCTATGTTTCGGATGACAGACACTAAATTTTGAATGAAGCGCAGAACTAGCCGACCTCATGTCCGTCCATTGACACTACGGTGTCTATATAATTTCCGTAAAAGGCAAAAGATTGAATAGTTATAATTTGAGAAATTCATATCGATCTGAAGTATTAAAGATCATTCTAAAACTTGGACACAAATTTATTTTCCACTTTCATTTTCAAACTGACATAAGCAAGATGAATGTGGTTAGGTGCGCAGAATTAGCCGACAGCATTGTACACGTACGTAATATTTACTACATAAGTACACCATTTACTTTGTCAAGGCTGTAGAGTTTTAGGCATATTTGATCATGATTGGTTTTGTGGTGTTGTTTTTCGTTGAACAAATATAAATCTAGACCCCCCCCGTTTCCAATGTGTGAAGTAATGTTATATGGTGATTTATATTAACACATGCAGTAACTAGAGTGAAATAATGATAAAAACTTTGTTACAACATTTATAGAGCATATAGGGCAATATACATGAATGGGAAGTATAGTATTCCACAATACCAAGCATCTGTCAATGCTGGTGTAGGCCTATACTCTGTTTCGCCAAAACTGTTCACGGATAGAGCACATACATGTAACGGTGTAAATCTCCTGGAAAAACACGTCAAATACCCCAAACAGCTTTTATATAGCTTTGTCTCTAGGCTCCGCTGACTGCCTAGTGCAGTTGATGAATTAATGTTCGCAGAATTTTGAAATACAACGATTTTATAATTGTCGTTTAAAAAAACACAGTATACCTCATTAGGCCTACCAGTGCATAAAGAATCTTACATTTTTAAAATAATATTTTTGCAGAAAATGTTACTTTTGGTTGCATACCTTTGTAGGTAAAAATCGTAATCATGGCTAATTATTTACAGTAACGATAGCCTTGGTTGCTGAAAAGTGCTTCAATGCGAATTGCTCTGCGTAGACCTAAAGACTAAAGTGAAAGCACCTGCAACCTAAGAAAGTACAATGACAGCCCAAACTTATCGACCTAGGCCAGTCAGTTATGACCTGAAATAAAATATAAAAAAGGTAATTTAAAACATTCATTATGATAGCTACCTGTATCTGGAGTAAATTCTTATCGCAGTATCATTGCAAACCGTCACGAAGCATTCAAACCTGCAATGTTAACCCTCACACGTGAAGTGTCGCCATAACTGTTTACATGTTGTCTCTGGTGACAACGTCTTTCCCGCTAGTGAGTTAAATTAAAACGTCATGAACCCGCATGCAAAATCCGGAAATTCAAAACATTCAGTTTTGGGTCCTTTCTTTGGTTGGTCTCTATTTAGTGGACAGTGAATCTAAGATTTTTTTAAATATTATTAAATTCGATTCAACTTTTAAAATTCAAATCAATTTCTAAACGTTAAGATGCGGATTGACATGTTTGGTCAAAATTAAATGAAAAGTTCAAATCAGAAATCCACAGGGCCTACATTTTATGCATTTGTTTCCCTGTAGAACCAAAGACGTATATATAGGCCTAACACATATATATGTTATATACGTCTCTGGTAGATTCTACGTACTCCTATTTTACCCACATTCATTCTTTTTTCGTAGTTGATGTAGGCATACATGTCACAATATAAACAAGCTTATCTATGCATGCAAGTTTACTCGCTTTAGCATGCGCGGATCCAGGGTTTTTTTTTCTGGGGGTTAGGCAGAGACGTACATGTATATATAACACGTGTTATATACATTTCTTGGGTTAGGGGGGGGGGGAGTCGAACTTGTCACGGTCAAGCCCGGAGAAAATAACCCTGTTGAAATTAGCATCTAAGCATAATTGACCAATGATGGTATAAACTTATTGCTGGATACCCCCCCCCCCCTCGATCCACGCATATGTAGTAACCCCTCCCCCTAAATAATAACGAATAAAAATAAATACATAGAAATGGAAAAAAGGTCCGGTGGAACATGTACAAAATTTCCTATTATAGTTTTATCCTCTACAAACTCATTATTTCTTCAAAATTGGGAAAGAGATCCGAACATCTAAATTTCACCAGAGACATATACATAATTTATATACATGTATGTCTCTGATTTCATTGGGAAGCTTTAAAATACGACTTCTGTTTTCTTCATATGAAAATAACGAATAAAAATTGTTGATTTTATATAAATCAACAGAGAAAATAACGAAAGAATATTTATGTTCCATGATTGTATGTCCGCGATAAGATAGCCTTTTGTTTTCTGAGCCCTTTATCTTGTATGCATTATACACTTAGATATAATAATGTTCTGAAGTTTCTCGAAAACAACATTTTTTGCCAATCTTGAAAAATTTCCATGGGGAGATTTTTCAGTATCTTAGGAGAGACTCTAAATTTTACTAAGAATTGATAGGAAAATTCGAGATTTTTTGGGGAAGAAATGCGGGTTTTTTTTATGAGAAATTATCAAAATTATACATAGAAAATAGGGAGTCGAGTCTCCCAGGCTATTTGAAGGGGAGACTGGACAAGTAGGATGTATGTGAAAATCTACATGTAGGTACCCAGTGGCGGATACAAGGGGGGGCGCACCCGGCGCGCCCCCCCCCCCCCCCCC
>JACSZP010017963.1:12923-26744 GCA_016161895.1 Pinna nobilis | reverse complement strand
CGCCACAAAAGACCAACCGCAATAAATGAGGTTTCGTTTTTTTTTGTTATGCTATTATAATATCACTGCAGGATAAGAATAACACTACATTTTCTTTTTGTACTCAAGGTTGTCCGTTAATTCAAAAACTCTATTCGTCTGTTATTAACAAATACGACTTCATCATTTTATACTTATCATTTAGATATTCGGTATCATTTTTAGAAAACTTGTACAGACATACGATATTTGCATTTTTGTTACCTATTCTGTTCTTATTCTTTTACAGTTCATATGTAAGTGGGGTTTCTCTCTCCTCACTTGATTTGACGCCATCATATCACCGATAAAATAGAAATTGTCAAAAGCGGCACATTTCTGGTAATATCACACATTTATTTGTCCATAGGCCTGCTCGAAGAGAGCTGCCAATAAGCCTTTTGTATATACATGTATCTATATATTTTTAAAGAGTCCCCTATATGTTTCCTTGGAACATTTGCGGCGGGTTTGGTATGCCAACAGGTCGGAGACACTGACTTCTTTGATCAACAGATCATATTCCGTTAGAGATTTGCAATTGTTTTCCACGTTAAGAACATGATCATTCTAAACTTGTTAAATTCATTACGAGTTGGATTTTCAATAAATATTTCACTTTTAAATACTTTATTTTCAACCAAAAGATAGTTTACATGGGTTTACAAGTTTTTCATAGTACGAGAGACTACCACGAATCTCTGTGGCCATACTACAAGAAATATTCTGATAAGCATCCAAATAGAGTTCCATGTTTGTACCTGAGGTTATCCGAAAATCTGAAAGTTACTTAGCTTAAGCGTTATATATCGACATTTCAACAAAAATTAGTGCTGGTTTTGGAAATACGCCATTTTATATATATTCAGAGAACACAGAATATCAAGGACATATGCTTTTTTGCATTCTCCACTGTCAGATTTCATTTATTCTTCAACAAAGTGACGCGAGAAATATTAACAATCGACTTGAAGAGGACAAATTGTCTTAAAATCGCAATTGTGGGCGGTGTTTCTCCCCTATGACCTATGGCAATACGCCTTCATATGACTGAGAAATGTTCTAGCTAAGCAGAACAAAAATCAAATGTATCAAAAAATATTCAATCCATGTTATATTGATTGCACAAGCTGATATTATTCGTAGGCGAGTCATTTAGAAGAGTTTTAGTACCTATAAACTGAATGATTAAAACCTGTGTCAAATGAAGATCTGTTAAAGCGCTTTACAAAAAGTGAAAACCGAAGCAAACTGGAGTGTGTAGAGACTACAGAAGATGTTTGACAATGACTTTTGTGATACGCCTATTACAGGATATGACTCACTTATTGAATTTACGACAGTGGTCACAAGACGAAACTTGCACATAGTGCAGACGATGCTTACTCATCCGGAGCACATGAGCTCACCCTCGGTATTTTGTGGAGTTCGTTTTCCTCAATCTTAAGTTTCATGTGTTGTTGTCCAGAGCATTGTCTCAAGTATCTTCTGTTTTAGTTAAGGCCATAATATCGTCTCTCGATTGATTGGAGATTTAAAAATTTCCCTAGGGGTTTTCTTTCTTCTTCTTTTGTAAAGAGACCTTAGGCAATCGATGAGAACAAACCGCTTTTTATCTTTTGATAAAATTATGAATTTGAAAAAATGAAAAAAAACCCATGATACTCTAACACCTTATATATTGAGAAAAGGGTAATGCGTTGACAATTACTTTGATGTGTAAGTGTACCATTTCAAAATTGACATTATGTACAAAACCGACGTATAAAATTGGCTCAATCTCATTACAAGGATAAGCACAGGTCGAAATAAAAATAACTAATTGTACAAGTGAGAAGCAATTTTATGCGCCAGGAAGGCTATGGCCTCATCCACAGGGAATTAGTGTTCGGAGGAAAACCAATAATAGCTCTCACTGACTTGATAAATGGACTGTATCAGACCATTAATATGATGCATAATTTTTTAAGTAGGGTTACAAGCCATTACTGGTCTCTTGTAAGAGACATTCACACATCACACGATTGACAAAGAAGATCTGGGACACGCACAGGTCTCTGACGATATAGTTCTGAAAAAAAGATATTTTTGGGTCAGATACACGCTTGCAAAAGTGTGATGCTTTTATTTTGTATTCATCAGAACTACTTCGACCATATGAGCGTGCAATTTTATCACCAACTCCAGACTTCAATTTCAATATGATGAAAATACGACCTGACTGATGCATACGAATTGACGTTTTTATCAAAAGATTAGCATAACTGCAAGACACCAGGTTCGTTTTTTCTTTAGATTTGGGTGATAAATCTTTTGAAATGATCACTCAACTTTAATTTAGAGTTTTTTCTGGTTGTTTCCGTGGCATTTTGAATTGTGTTATGTTTTTCTAATGCATGTCATATACATTTGACCCGTGTGTCTGTATTTTGATAGGCCATTTAACGCTCAATGTTTATTGCCCGTTGTTTGATGTCTTGTGTCTAAAGTATACGAGCACTACCATGTCCATAAAGTACATTCGGGCCCAAGCCAGATATCTCGATTTACAGTACTATTAAGTGCACATTGATTTCCGAGCTTCTACAAAACTTTCTTTCGCCAAAGATATTCAATATATCAGATTCATAGATTTCCTGTTCTAAAATAAACCTTTTGCGCTTGCTAGATTATTAAAAAAAATATATTTTGATTAAGTTAAAAACATGTTGATTAAAATAAAACATTCACAAAGGGAATAATTCATAGAAAAAAAAAACGTTTCACATTATCACTTACCGCATTAAATATTCAACAAACTGCAACTTGATAAATTTATCAAAAAACTGAATATGCCTATAAATAAAATATCATGTCCATGCTTAATTGTCCATAGAGTTTGTCCCGTCTTGTTTTCTGAATTAAACCGTTCTATTAGAGATTCCGGGATGTGCCAATGATTGACTCTGTACTTTTGATTTACCCAATTTTTTTTTATTTTTTTTCCCAATTTGATTTACCCAAAAATTTTCGATTACCCGGTCATAAGATTTAGTCCTTAGCATAGAACAATATTAAGGTATAATCCCGAATATAATATCTGGCAAAAATAAAATAGCTAAACTTATCATGCATAGATGAACCTGCAATGCCAATAACGAGATCCACTTATGATATCATTAAGTTTTCACTGGGCAAACGGATACTAATTATCCTGCATGTTTGTTTTAAGTTAAATGACCTTTTTTTCAAGAAGAGGAAACTTCGATTAATTAATTAAATGTTAGGGCTCAGGTGGACGTGACCGGTCGACGGGGATGCTTATCCTCCTAGGCACCTGGATTTTCAGGGGTCCATGCTTGTCCACCTCCTCATTCTGTATTTCTTTTCTCTCGAATTGAGAGTCTGTTAACTGTTCATTACCTTTTCATTGAATTGTAAGTTAACGTCACAATTATGAATTTTTCAATAAAGAACGTGAGGCGGCTATAAGTGCCACTGAGCAGTGAGACATATTTAATACGTCGGTTTTGAGATACTTTCCCTTTGTAGAACTCTTCAGCGTGAAGACGCGATAAGCCCGCGAAGTGTACAGAAAGGTGGGACTGTTCTCGTTAGATAACACTGCGTATTTCTTTATATATCGGTATTGATTAGGATACACATCATTTAGACGTTATCAAAATAATATACCTTGGTATCTACACCTAATAAAGGTAGAATTTCGTTCTTTTCCAACCTGAAATAAATGCTACACGTTTGTGATACTGATATTCCCATTGCTCACTTTGGAATACAGTCCCACCCTCTTCGTTAGGCAACGTTCAAACACGCCTCCACAAGCAGAAGAGCTACAAAACTCCCGTATTGCGCTGGCGCCTGTGGCGTGTGACCTCGGGTTTTACTGTCTCATCCGAAGAATAGGAAACACCAGCAACCAACGCGGAGGTTTGAACCAGCGATTGCATAGTCTGAAGACAACCACTTTACCCAGGAAACACAAGATTTGACTATGTCAGTTTATCTCCTAAATAGAATGACGGACCAATACCAAGTATTCAAAATCATCATTCTGCACAATATGGATCAAAGAAAGAAAGAAACAAGAGTAGATAACAACATTTAATTATATACGTCACGTTATTTTGCCATTTATATAACTTTTATATACACAGTCATTATAATTTATATAAACAGTAATAAATATTCTTAATCTCGTGCACGAGAACTGACAGTCGATTACAATCTTCTATTCAGATCGAGTCTCATATCAGAGTTATCGTTCCTGTTACAATCATCCGGGTACCTTTGACCCATGTTTGAACAACAATTCGACTACTGATGTAAATAAATTATAATAATCAGTAAGTCCTATCTCGTTAGATGATTCTGCCACATAATACTGCTACAGTCATTTTACATAGAATCCAAGGAAATCTTTGTGAATCTACACGTATTTTCATTTTTTCAACTTTGTGGGAAAACGATTACCAATTCGAGATGGCACCAAAACGAAATTATAGGTAGTCTGACACCCTGTTAAATATAAGAACATTTTAATACTGAAATATGTGATTTATGTATTTACGGTAGGTGCATGCCTGTTCAAGAATCTTGGCATGCTGATGTTTTCAGAGGTAACCTTATTGTACAGGAACGATAACTATGAGAGGAGATTAATTAGGATCATTGAAGTTTCACTTACAGCAAGGTAAACCAAGCCAAGTCATTAATCAATGTTCTTATTTATATGACGCAGTATCTTTGGGGATATACTTTGTTTCTCATTTTAGACTTAATCAATTTTGAGAGCTAACATACTCCTATGACTAATTCTGCGGTGTTTCGATTGTTATCAAAGCATTTTATTTGGAACAGAACCTGTTGTATATCTTCTTCCTGGCTTAAGCCATCTGTTGATTTTAGACTGCTTCCGCTAATAGATCGGGCAGGACTTGGTCTCTTGGAGTTCGATCCCGAGCTTTGATGAATAAGCTCGTGCTCTCCAAATTTCGTCTTCTGTGCTGTTCTGGTAGTTCCACGTATGCCCATTGACGTATAGATTGTCTCCGTGTGGCTGTTCCCGTGCACGAGTTTCGAAAAATGCGGCCGCTTATGTAATGTGATTGGACGCTTACGACAACATACAGGCTTTAAAAGAGTCTGTCTCAACGCCTGTCTAAATTTTAATGACATTATGCTATATAGTACGGGGTTTATGGTACAACTTACAAAATAAAATACACCTGAAAGGTAGAATAGCACCTTGTATATTTTCAGTAATGAGTATGTCCACTCAGTGAGCAATGCTGTCATCATTCTCTCGGTGTGAAATGGCGCCCAGCAGACGAAGAATGCCACAACCACAGCAACTGAAATTCAGAAAAGAAATGTGTTTGAGTGCGTTAGTTTAGAAAATGAATTTTTTTTTGGTCGAAAGTATATAAGTTTACAAACGAATATCACATGCTCCATTTACAGGAGTTTTACCCCTGTTGCAGTAACTCAAACCTGTCTTCGTTTTCTCCCACATGCTATACAAATAAATAAATTGATGAGAAAACACGATATTTTAACAATGATGACAAATATTTAAGGTCACAAATCCAGAGTAATACTTCACTTTGCGGGTATTTATTCTTGGACTATTTATTCACGTTTCTTATTTTCTTTGATTGTGTAACATTTAATTTTCAGAAATACAGATAAAATGTTCCATTTCTCATGTGGTTATTTTGGGAACTACTATTCAGGTTTATCTTCACTTTCTTGTTCTAATTAATTACATTTAAGAAGGAAGAACGAAGGAAGTGGCAGCTACGGTTGACAAACATTTAATGGGCAAATGGATAAATATCTCATTTTGAAGATTAGAGCTTCCAGAAATATCATTTGAAATGCTAAATGTAACCTTTTGGTAAGTGCTAATTGCACTCGTGTAAGTTTAAAACCTTAAGCGAGTTGTTCATCTAATGATTAAATTTATTAGAGGTTAAACCTTAATCATCCTCGTTAAAAGATGATAGACAATCCTCAGAACTTGATTACCTTTAATTAATTTTGAAAGATGGTTAAACAAAAAATTCAATTCGAACGATTGTTATCAATAAATTTCACTTTAATCCTTGGTTTTATTTATTGGCGGATTAACATTTTACCGGTAAATGAACCGTAAGGTTCTTAAGACGAAACTAAACACATAACATTACAGCTTTCTTAAAAAACAAAATAACATCGACGAGTCCAATGTTAATTCATTTCCAAACTTCAAGCCTGTATGGTGTAGGGATACGATTAATGTTTGATTCTTTTATTGTTTATTAAACGCCACTCAAAGATGCTTTTTATATTTACAAGTCATCAACTGTAAGTGAAGGTGTATTAATATTGGTCAAGGTTTCACACCCGGGTCTTTGGAAAGTGTAAGCCTTTTAGACGTACGTCAATCGACCGTGACACAGGGATTCATTTTTAAGGTCCTATACTGACTTGGTTCTATTCCTCATCCCAAGTGTTAGGCAAATGAAGAATTTGACCTATCTTAAGACTTCGACTTTTCCCACAGGACGCTTCTTTAACAACTTTATTTCTGCATTGGTCCAAGCAAGGTGTGTAATAAATCCTCAGAAAATGTATCTATCACAACTTTTCAGTGTAACTTTTGCAAGAGACATCAATATTAAGCAACTGTATTTCAAAACGAATCAATAAAACCTTTGTTCTACTGGTTGCGTTTTTCTCTTTAAAACTTCTCTAATGATTCAAAATGTTCATAATGATATGATTGACATAAAATCTAAACTATTCAGTCAATTTGATCCGACACATAAAACATGAATTTTACATCAATAATTTTAATATTGCCATTTTAGAAAATTGGCCGAAGCAAAAGAATGAAAAGACAGTCAGTAATTTGCATGTTTTACGATCAAATTAGGACGATCTAGGAATCATCATGGCAGTTACAATTTAAAGTTGTCAGAAAAAACGTATCATCATTGGGCGAATGTCTCCATTTCTAGACTAGACTTTCTGTATTTTTGTGGTGCAGATAAGACAGAAATCATATGCTCTTTCTAGAATCACCTTAGTACATTCTATGCTCCTTTTCACATAGAATTAAGTCCTTAGAAAAGGTAGTGATTGTGTTAATGCAATCTGTCGTATAAGTCGAAGTACTTCTGAAAGTGTTTGATAAGTTTCACCTACATTAACCTACCGTACCATCTCGTATCATGGGCAATGGATGTACCTTTCTCGTTTGGTACTAAAATTTTAGGAAGTACAATGTATTTAGCCTCTGTATCCAAGTGTTATGAACATTGTCCTTAAACTCAGAACGTTTATAGCCTTTGGATCATATCTTGCTTGGTTATTTTAACTATATGTGAAATGAGAAGGTAACAAGCTGGTGGCCTTAACTCGGGCTCTTTTTTGCATCATAAGTTTTTACTTAAACTTAATACTGAGTATCTTATCATTGAAATGTAGTCGAATGTTGAAGTAACACGGGTGTCCCCGTTAGCAAAACGTTCGAATGCATGGTAAATGGAAGGCGCATAACTCTGCCAATATTAATCTACCCCAACCATACACAAACTTGACGTGCGTTTTGTTATGGTAAGTCTTTATATCAAATTTGCATTCGAAATGTTCATGTATGACTGTGATAATGAACAGAAACAAAATTTTGGCAGAAGGATGAAATGGCAAAACAAGGTAACAATATATATTCTCATCATTTTACAGTGAGCCATGACAAGAAAAACAGATATATAGGAGATTTTCTCACAGTAAAAACTGAACTTCTCACAAAATGATAGCAACAACTACTTCTGTAGCATAAGGGTATATGTTTTGCAGTAAAATCACCCTTACACCTTTACTCACATAAAAATACATATATCAAAGAGAAAGGGGCATCTTTTCCAAAGTACACATACTCTACATGGGTAACCTTGCAAGTACCTGTAAATCCATTGACCTTACCTAACATCTTTAGGACGGAGCGTCTAGCTCTGGCTTGCTGTTGAGCATGTTGTTCACCACGTATGTATTCCTTCGTGGACATATCAGAAGATGATCTATTCAAGGTGGATCTACGTATTGTTACAGCTATAAGGGTGTAAAGAACTCCGATAAATATCATTGGGATAACAAAAAACAATCCTGTTGAAACCTCAAATGTCGCTGGAATTGACTCCATGTGTTTTAGACCGCACATGGCCGATTCTGGAATTGTTCTATTTTTATCATCCGTAATCATAGTAACGCCATATTGTATTGTTATAGGAATAGCTGCTATAACAGCTATTATCCACGTGCTAAATATGACTCGTACCGCTCGGTGAAGACTAGACATTTTTTGTGCTTTCATTGGGTAACAGATGGCAACATACCGTTCTACGGTGAAGGCGGTGATAGTTAAAATGGTGGTGTTTTTGGAAATTTCTGGAAACAACACGCGTGCAATACAGCATGCTTCACCGAATATCCATGGATACCAAGACCACACAGAGTAAATATCAGGTGGTATCCCTGTGGTAACTAATAATAAATCTGCGATGGCCAGGTTGAATAAGTAGTAGTTTGTGGCCGTGTGCATGATTTTATTCCGAGCAATGACGATGCATGTGCAAATATTACCGACCACTCCGGTAATGAACAAAATGGAATAAATGACGGTGATGGGTATGACCACAGATAGGGAATCTCTCCGGGGGTACATCTGCTCCTCCAAGTACTGCCAAACATCCAGGTGACGCGGCTCCCCAGGTGGCACATCAGATATATTGGGAGGAAAATAAGTGTTGATAATATCAAGTAAATTTTGAAATGACGATATATTGCAGTCATGGCCGCGTTGATAGCTTGCATTACTGTTTCGGCAGATTTCAAAATTCGGTCGCAATAACCCATGGAACATCTTTATCCTTCAGACGTTTGTTCTGCAAATGTGAAACTGCGCCACTATCCCTTTAAACAAACTTCATCATCATATCGTCTGTTTTTTCTGTAAAAAGTAAAAATCGATTTATAAGTAGGTGAACCGAATCTTCAATGCGTAAATACGATCTTGGGTATGAACTTTTTGATATCAAATGTATTTGAATAAACGTATTAACTAACTGATAAATCAGTTTTGTACCTATAGAATTCCAAGACACGAATATCCAACCTTTCCGGTGGCCGGTGATGAATTACACTATCATACCTATCTCAGTGTCATCAAGTTAATCAGAATGTAAAACAAAACTAGGAAAACAATAATCTCCAAACCAAAATCATTCGTCATTCAGCCTCGGCTAGTCTAGAAACATTTATTTGAACGAATCTTCTTGAACTTTCACTATCTGACGAATGGTATCTGTCTTTGAACAAATAGTGGTATATTGACACCATTTACAAATGTACGTTTCACTCCCGTATCACATCATCTGCTACGTCATTGTTCCGACTCGTCTAAGTACACTTCGCAATTTTAAAGGTACTTGTTTAATAGTGGCATTGCAATATTATCTAGACTTCATTCAGAAATTAGCAGCAAAAAAGGCAATATTATTTATGTCAGATTTTACAATAAAAGTTAAGTTTTTCTTTGTGCAAAAAATGAATTACTTAATTTTGAAATCATTTTCAAAAAGCAGCATTAGAAAAGTAGATCTATAAGAAAGAATGGTTAATAAGCTAATGCAGAAGGACACGTGCGAATCCTTCACATTTACTGTTAATTTTCAACTTTTGACACTAACTGGTGCACAAAAACGAATAATTCAAATAAATAGACGCCTCAGTAATTGCCACTTGAGAGCAACATTCAGAAATCTGCGAAATATGCATATTCTTTGATAATAAGATATTTGTTATAGGATACTGATATGCTTTTGAGGCCCATTTTCGTCTTCCTAACTACTTGTAAAACATGCTTGAATTAAACCCGGAAGTTATAATTACGACGTAGAAACATTAAAAGTGAGGTTATACAATCTTTTACATGGGTTTACCCTTCTTTGTGACTGTAGGAGTACTATTGCTAATAGACATGTAGAGTATATTTGCCAAGTTCATGTACGCTTCTTTTACCCTTATGTGTCGATATTATTTTTCTTTATATTTTCATCGTTCTGATAATTGCAGGAAGCCTTATGTGATATCATTATTAAAATCATCATCGTAATTATTATCATCATTAATAGTGTTTCATCATCATCATCATCATCATCATCATTATCATCATCATCATCATCATCATTTCATACCATAGACAAAAATAAGTGAACACGCTGATGTGATAATGTATAGAAAAGCGAACTAATACAACAGAATTTATGCACTTACACAACACCATTTATATGCCTCTATAATGTCTTTTTCCATTTAATCAAGTGATTGAAACTCTTATTAGCAACTGCTGGCGAGAAAATGACATTAACACACAGAGAACCCCATGATTGCAATCCTCGTTTAAGTACGTAGGATTGGGAAAAATGTGACTTTCAAAGCCCCCTTTATTTCTGACATCTATATGCGGTCTGAACTTGTCAATAGGAGTGTAATTTTAGTGAAAATATGACGGGGTCGTCGAACAATTCAATGCAGAGGGATCAGGCAACCATTCGTGTAAGCTGATTCAGTGATTTACTCATTTATTCCTAAAAGCCATTGATAATAAAGGATGTATGAAAGAAATCACCATGATGGCAGAATTCAATGTAAAAAGAAAAATAACTTAATACACCGTGATCGAAGACATGACTTCATCTTTGTAACAAAATATTTGGGTTTTTTTGACATATTTAAGATACTCCGAAAAAGTTAACTTTTCATAATCTTTAATCAGTTTTTGGGATACATTACTAGGTTTAAAGAAACGTACTTAATGTATGTAGTACCGAAAGAAAAAATGCATAACATTACAGAAAAGAGTGAAAAGGGTCAGGGTTCACATTTCGATTAGATAAGATTGTCCCAAATGCGCATGTATTCCTCAATCCCTTGTACTTTTGTAGGATTAGACTTACAATTACATTCACAGAAGTGGTGCATACATGTATATAAAAATCTTCAAGCAAATACTTGTATCGTAAACTAAACTCCGAAGGATTTCTGAATGACAATTTAAAATGTAGAAAAAAAACTCATATACGTTTCCGTATGAGAAATAGAACTCCCTCCGTTTTTTTTAAATGCGTGCAATTAATGTACTCATACGTATCCCAGTAGCAGATATCAGTGGTGCTGCACAACAGTGTACATATGACCCCCAAACCATATTTAAAGCAAATGATCCTTTCGCCATTGAACGATTCAAAACATATTTGCTAAGTTTTAGATTTGCCTATAAATTTTCTTGAAAAGGACCAAGGATTATACACGTCCTACAGTTGGGCTATACACTTTAAAGAGTTATATAGGCTTTAAATGAGTTTGTAATTTTCTGCCTTAACTTGATTTCGACGTATTTTCAATGAGTTCAACTGGTAAACATTAAAAGGGGCAAAATTTAATATATTCACTTCTTTCAGCGTCATTTGAGCGTATGTTTTTTTTCACAATCAACGTATCTTGCTGATGAGATTATTCTTTTTTCCACAACATTTCATTTCTTATTAGCTCATTTGACAGACATGAAATCAAATGAAAAATATAAATATTAAAGATTGCACAAGGGAAAACCAATTTGTATTTGAAGACAAAAATTTATTTTATCCCAAATCAACTGTTTTCAGATTTTACAGGTGTCAGGACAAAACATTCGATACATTAAAAATTACTAAACTCCACTCAATGCACCGGGAAAAATCCATCAAATAATCAGATACACATACAGTCAGAAACAGATCTTACTTTCAATATCATTGTAACTCTGTGGGACATGTTCCTTCTTGGTTTCAAGTCTCAACACTCAGTGTTATTTTCACGCTTTGCGGTAATAGGAACGTACGTTGATTGACACCATTATCAGTAAAAGTCTGACCGATATCTTTTGAATCTTCACATAAACGGTAATATGAATGGAAGTAAACTCCACACTCTGTGTGATAATGCACCTTATTTAATGGATTATATGTTGATGACGAAAGTCGCACTGGCTTGTGATGTCTTTCGCATGCCATACAATTTATCACTTTTCAATTCCGTAAAAGAACATTTAATTCTCTCGTCGACAATTTCAGTTTCATTGAACCATTTGCTGCTGATCCTAATGCAATTTCATTCTACAAATACCAGTTCACAGTACTGTGTATTTTTCTTGCTTCATTTGCTCCAAGAAATAGATGCAATTTCGAGAATTCGGTTATTTATCGGGGTTAATTACTTCATGTTATGCCGAACCCGCAAATGTAATCATGTGTCAAGATTTATGAGATTTACAGTAAAAAGAATGAGGGATGGTTTCTTATTCGAAAATAGCAAATGCACAAAACTGATGTTCATAAATCTTTCTCAATGAGCTAATTAAAAACAATATTGTTTCAATCAACTAGTTTATAGTTGAATTATCGATGCAACCAACGGTGTAAATTCACAACGCAAATGTTATTTTTACATTTTGTTTTCCAACCGTTTGAACAGTCTAAATAGGTATTTGATAAGTGTAAATATGCTGAAGAGTTCTTCCAGTCGATCATATATAATATAATTGTAAAGAACATTGAATATATCAATACTAAGTGAAAAGGATTCAGTAAGTTATAAAGCAGAGTATCGAAATAGTGACAAAAGGGATATACTCCCATGTCAAAGACGTACATATCTGGCTTACATATCATAAAATGGCCTTTGGACAAGGAATTCTACGGTCAAAGACTTCCGAATAAGTATATTTCATATTTGTTCAAAGTCTTATAATGATTATCTTGTAAACCACCCAGTAAAATAAGCGTAAATGATAGTAGCCTCTTTGATATCTTAGCTTTTTGATGAGCAGAACTAGTTTGTATACGTTATCAAGTAATGTCTTGAGAAACTAATTGTATACATTGCTCTTTATATTTATTTAGGACTGAATAAGTATATGCACATCATCTCTCAGTTGCTCTTTCGACAGTATGTTCAGAAAATATTGATGTTATAATATGGCATAATCACAGTTCATAGTATTATTTCATAGTAAAATCGTTACATGGAGAAAAAATATACTAAAAAGATGAGTGAAACAGGAAAATGTTAAGGGGTATTAAAGAGAGCACAATCTTTGAATGAAAGACATCAAACGGATGAATAAAAGAATGGATAAATGATGGAAAGAATGAATGTATCAAAGATGTATGAAGGCACGTATGAATGAAGGAAATTATGAATGAATTATCTAATCTAGATGAGTTTGCTTTGATAAGAAAATTATATTTTCAACAACGCAGCAAAACGTTGTATCTTTAGAAAAAGTAATATATACATGTATATTTGGGAGGTTTTCAAATATGTTAAAACAATATATATTTTCTCATTTTATAAGAAAAATCTCTTAGAACCACTATTACTGAATTCATGGTATCTGTTTATAAATACTTCAGTTATCATGAAAACTGCTGACGATTACAAATATAGGAGAAACCAGAAGAAAAATGTCGGTATTATTGAGACCACCAAGAAGTATGTTCCTTTACGAGACCCTTCTGACATCGTAATCGTCAAATTGGTCCGATTCAATTTAAACATTGTCAGGGAGAATACATACAATTAAAAGATCCTCCGTCTTTCCTTGGCACCTGATCTCACCCTCTTTTTAACACTATCTATACATGCTTTATACATATCTATCTATACATGCTTTATACATATCTATCTATACATGCTTTATACATATCTATCTATACATGC
>JACSZP010017956.1:267-39698 GCA_016161895.1 Pinna nobilis | reverse complement strand
GAGAATTCACACAATAATATGAGTTATAATATGTAAAATAAAATGTTTATGTCTAAAACTCAACCCTGGCGGGAAACTACAACACAAGTAGGGTTTGTAGGTCAGTAAGCACTTGAATGAGATCTATCAATAGGTTATTATTTATAGTCCAAAGTGGAAGTTGAAATGACAAATTTTAGAGATAATGGGTGTGACCAAGTGATTTACTACAAACCAGACAGTTCACAATGGATCACTATGGGTTATTCTGCTGGCCTAAACCACAGACACTTGAGTTACTGTGCCGTCCTGTTACCCACCCCCTCTTTCTCTCTCAGACTTATTTATAAGTATGAATGTATAGTAAAAGGGACGGTACAATGACTCAAGTGCCTGTGGTCTAAATGAAGTGTTAGAAGTAAAGAAAGAGTGAGATGAATAAAACTATAGTCACATGGATCTGGATAGACATTGAAATATGACAGTAAGTGGTTCTATTTTCTGTAAATTTGGCCCCTCTGAGCCCCACATCTAGAGCTGCAGGGTTTACAGTACTATTTATTATGTTTGGAGAGACTCGCTGGAGTGAGCAGCTGAATGTCCAGATACACTGCTACAGGGCAGTGGTGACCACAAGTCTCAGAGATCACTGTAGTAATACACCAACTGTCTTGGAAGACTTTTCTAAAGAGAAGCCACCAATCTTGAGAGAACACTGTAGTCAGTAATCAACCACCTGTATTGAGGGACCACTGTAGTCAGTGGCCAACCACCTGTCTAAAGAGACCACTGTATTAAGTCTAGATAGCTCACTCGTAAGAAAAACTTTTCCTTAATGTTCCTTGTAGACAATCCCTGTAATGAGAGACCACCTATATGTAACTTGAAAGTTCACATTTCTAAGGCTGGTAGGTTGGTCTCTAAAAATAGATTCCAGCATACTCTGATGTGCTTGTGATTTCCTACCTTAATTATTGAACTATTTTGTGATCTTTACTGCTACTCATGTTTACTTCATTGAATCGTTCATGGAATTAACTTCATTTATGACTCTGTTTCTGTATACAGGTAAAAAGATGATAATTCATGTCTACAACTTCAAAAAGAAAACTACAATGGACCCTGACAACATCCTGACAACAAGACAGCTGACCAAGAAACCTAAAACCAATATTGTTTTGGATAAGTTGCTATGACAATTGATGGTACTAAATATATATATCTATGGTTAAATCATTTCCTAAGAACTTTGGAAATCTTGGGGTTTTACCATGACTTCATCCTAAAACAAATGTTTTACACAAACAAAAGAAGAAATCTGACTTTTTTCCATGACCATGGATAACACTATTTATCTAGTAGATTCAAGCACCTACACTGGTCAGTGTTAGATACTTAAATGTTCATGCAGGAGACTGCAGTAACCTGGACTGGTCATTGAATAAGCTTAACCTTAGGAATGGTGGATTATGTCATCATTGTAAATGATAAATTTTCTGCAAATCACTTGATAAAAAGCTGTACATAAGTTAAATGTATGATGCTCAGAATATCCAAAGCAAGTAGAAGTATGATGACAACTGTTTTTATGTGTAGTACTCATGGGAAAAAATGTGAGCTATTCTGTGACTACTGTAGGGAGTTTCTATGTGAGGAATGTGACAGTCACCAGGCGCATAGTACAAGTCAGGCTACAGATGTGATATCCAAAATTCCACAAGAACTGAAAATGTACTCTGTGGAACTAAAAAGTGGAGTTATGCTCAAGTGTAGCTTAGAGATAGAACAGACACAAACACAAATGAAATGGCATGAGGGAGAAATGGGCAAGATACTGGACATGATCACAACACAATACAATCAACTGTGTGAAAACCTCAGTCACGCTCAGGAACACATCAAATGGCAGCTTCAAAAATTATGTGAGGAAAATATGCATGAAGTTTGTTACACCTTACACGATCTGCAGAACCAGGAGAGGCAAATGAAGGAATTAGTGACAAAATGTGAATCTATCATAAAATCGGGGACTGTAGACCATGAAGCAATAGAATTTTATCTTACGTTACCAAAATTAGAGGACTTTACATTTCAAAAGGCTGAAAAACCAGTTTTACCACATTTTGATCAAGGTGACATTGATATGCAAGTCATGAAAAATAGCATCGGTCACTTGGGAGTTAGAAACGAGGCTTTCTACATTAAAGTTGAACGTCATATTCAAACAAACATGTTCATTGACTTTATATCACCCATCAGTGAGGAACAAGCATGGATTGGAAAGTTAAATCAATTTTGTTTGATACATAAAGATGGATTTGTAATACAGAGTTTTACATTAGATAACATTGCAGTTCCGCCTTTTACGCTGACAAGGGGGCGTGATATCATATTTTCTAACTGGAAATTGAAATATGTCCAAAAAATGTGTAAATATAACAACGTTATCACTTTGTGGTGTACGGCACCGTACACACCGATTGGTCTGTGCAGCACAAGTGATGGGAGTATTGTTGTGTGTCTGGTGGGATTAAACAAGGGGAAGCTTGTGAAATATGATGGCAACACTGGACGAGTCAAACTAGAGATTTCATGTAAGCCTAATGGACAAAAGTTGTTCATACGACCAGAGAAAGTTACAGAGAATTATAATTGTGATATATGTGTGATAGATACTGAGCAGAACAAAGTTATCATAGTGGACAGAAGAGGACTCTTTAGATTTGACTACGACGGTAACAACAGGCGAGATTTTCAACCTAGTGGTCTATGCTGTGATAAATATTGTAATATATTGATCTCTGACTATGTCACTAAAGTCATTGACATACTGAGTTTTAAGGGAGAATTTCTTACAGCATTAATACTGACTAACCATGGCGTATCACGACCCATGGGCATTAACATAGACAAGGAGGGTAAACTGTGGATAGGCCAGGGAAATGGCTGCCTGCACATACTTACATATTTGAAATAGCAATGAAGGACTACAATGGTATTCCTACGTTGTAAGGTTGCATTCGTAAGTTGTAAGAACTTGTGCCTAATCCCTTTGCTTTTCATTGACGCAGTAAAATATGATCAATTCAAGGACTAGAATTTGTATCTGACAACAAATCCAGAAGACCTTGGCATACAGATTCAACATAAATTTTTTATTGTACACAAAAACATTTGTGCATGTCATGTGTTCACTTCTTCATTTCTATCGGTTTTTACTTACATTACACTGCCAGTTCATATTACTACCAGACAGGCTTCCAGTGTAATAGGATTCTCTTGTTCCCTATATATATATATTTGAACTTATATTTTTTTCTATAGAAATAAATTCCATTTTATAACATTTACAGTTGTTGATTTTTGTCAACAATAAATTATAAACATACAGGTATCTTGATATTTCAAATTTTCTGATACAAAGATGTGACCTTGCACACCTTCATTCCTGTTGTTTTTTGGGGTTTTTTTTTGTTGGGGGGTTCAAATGTCTAATGATATCACAAGGTTAACAGTTTTTAGTACATCACATGATAATTTCTTAATTTATCATTGGATGACTATGTGAATACTATTTAGTACAGAAATCATATGTCCTTGACTATGGGATTACTATACATAGCAACGGGACTATACGTAAGTATAGTCCCTCTCGAAAAACCAATGTGACATCAATAGTTCTGGCAATAACGTAACGTATTGCGACAGAGTGTCCGCGGCAAGAGGGTTAAGTGATTTCAGTTTCTTAATATCATTACAATATTTATGGTTAAAGTTTCGAGATAATATAAAACTATTCATTATTCCTTGCTGTTTGAAAAAAAAAAACATGTGCCGTACGGCTCGGGCACTATACCTCACCATACGACACTCTCGGGTGAGGTCCATAATAGATTAATGTTCAACATGTACCATATTAGTCATTATAAGTTTGCCAGCTTTGAAAAGTGTGCCCAGGAGATTTTTAATGTATTGAATAACAAAATACACAAAAAAAACTTACTTCTACAATGAAATTAAACCTAATGCTTCAAAATACAGTGTAATGGTATAGTACTTTTCTTGATCTACTTGTCTTTGTTAATTTGAAATTTCCTTTGCCAAAAAATTACATCTGCCTGTTTTGTTTTCTTAATCAGGCTAATGTTACATAAGAAATTGAACCTGATTGTACAATAAATCCTCTCAACACTTTTCAGGGTTTGTTAGATTTATATTATCAAAATTTCACTTTGTCAAGTGGGCCTCCGTGGCCGAGTGGTTAGCGTCGGCGTCGAGCGTGTTCGACTTCGAATCGAAGGGTCCAGGGTTCGAATCCCGCAGCGTCACTCCTCGGTTGGCTGTCCCTGTCTTTCGGATGAGACAGTATAAAACCGAGGTCCCGTGTCACAGTAGGTGTTGTCAGGTTAAAGAACCCTCCCTGCTCTACGGCCAGCAGTGCCGAGTACAGGCAAAATTTGTCGCCATGCACCGGCACACGGTGACGTCTCCATATGAGTGAAATAGTCTTGAGTGGGACATTAAACAACAATGCAACAACTTTGTCAAGTTCCTTGGTAATGTAAACAGGTAATCCCTGAAATGAGAAGACTTTTTTTTTTGTCTGGACTACTAAACTAACAGAATGTTTATAGAATTGGTTGTACAAGGTGATATTGGTAACTGGCAATTAGAGCAATGAAAACCTCTCCATGGTAGTGTATTTTACTGCTCATGGAAATGCATCAAATTTGCAATGTGAGAGAAAATATTTTGAGTACATTGCAAGTATGCCCTGTGCTTCAGTTACTTCTTTCAGGCACCCTTACTTGGTCAAATATGGCATATATTGCCAGTACGTACATGTAGGGTAGATAACTGCAGGAACGACTTTTTCTTCAGTGTCTGATAAGATTTTAAGATATGGCATTATATACCGGTAGTCAACAGTCAACAACAAGCTGGCTTTAACATCAGAAATTTATTAAAATTGTAAGTTATAATTAAAACTTCATGATGCCTCCTTCTCAAAGAGGCATTGTTGATGTATCATTGCATGTGGATTCATTGTGTGATCTGTTCTTCAAATTTTCACATGTGACAAGTCACTGTTCACAAATACAGCCTAAAAGCTTAAGATTATCAAACTTTGAACAAAAGTCAGAACCAAGATAAGCACCTGTATGGAACAATTTGAATTTCTATGAATCGAATCATTTTTAAATGGTCAGACTGGTCATTTTCCCATGCTCTCAGTTCCACTAGGTATCATTGTAATTTTTTTGAGTGATTATACCTTATAGTCATAAATGGAAAAAAGCCAATTGACATGTATGCCCACATGTATATGTGAGCTAACTCCACAAAATCACAAGGTGACATAATTTAAGTTTGTGTTGTTGTTTAACATCCCACTCAAGGATCTTTCATGTATATGGAGACATCACTAATGCTAGCAAGGTGCAACAAATTTGGCCTACGCTTGGCACTTATGGTCACTGAGCATTGTTGGTTCTTTATTTTACTAACACCTACTGAGACACGGGACCTCACTTTTTACAGTCTCATCTAAAGGATAGGGATATACAGCCAACTCGGCGCAAAGCAGATTCAAACCCATAACCTCACGATAAGAAGGTTCACACACTAAACACTGGGCCGCTGTAGCCCCAAATGTTGTCATGGTAATGAGAGTGGACTTTTCACATTTAAATGGATATATACATACCATCAGCATTTAAGTGCATTGTTTCCAGTGGTCCAATAAAGGCATATCTCTGTCCAAGCCCATCATGGAAAACCTTGTCAATATCTTCAGCACTCAAAAGGCCAGACTGCAAAAGTTAACATCATCACATTCTTTTCAAAAAATAAAACACATCACATCAATTTTTATAATCATCAGATCTAATCACAGAAGCAGTGAAATCGATGAAGTCTGACTGACAAAAAAAATTACTTGACCTTTTAAACTGTTATCTTTCGGTGACAATTGTTTGATATCATACATGTACCTATGATGTTTTAGTGAGTTCATGTTTTACCTGGTACATGCTCCAACATTCATTAATTATAGCATACTGAAGTCTGTTAACCGCAAAACCTAAACACTCTCGTCGAAGAGTAACTGGCGACTGGCCAACTTCCTCCATCAGCTGACGTGTCTTTGTAATCACTTCCTGTTTTGTCCAAGGAGCTGGAACCAACTCTACCAAGGGCACAAAATATGGAGGATTTATCTGTAAATAAACACCAATGTATTCATACAGCCTTGCTAGACTTAGTGAACAGTTAAAGTGTATGTTTTAAGTCCTAATGAGGCATGCAGTCCATAACAAAATCTTGGTTTGTTTAACGCCAGCTACTCATTCAAATCCCTGCAACTCAAATATTTTAATTTATCATTCCGGGAATATATCTTTTCAAGAGTCTACTGATACTTTCATATGGTCTATTTTGTACATACATACATAGTTCAGTTTTTGAGAAAAAAAAGGGGGAATACATGTACATGCCCTACCTACCTACTCACAGTAAAAGAACTTAATTGTACATGTGTTACAGCAAACCCAACATTGTTTAAACCATTCACCCCTAAAGATACAATTGGGATTGCCTAAATCATTGATTTAAGGAAGAGTCCATTAGAATGCAGGGGATAATTAGTTAGGGATGACCAAAGTGTCTTTTTCTGCATTAATAGTCCATTCTCCACAGATGTTTCTGTAGCCTTTAATAATACAAGTAGTAAGGAGATGGAACATCAGTGGTTTTTAATGTGAGGTGGTCTCATACATGTGGGTACATGTACATGTAAGTCAGTTTTAAGGTAAGGTTCTTCCTTATAGATTACTAAATCCATGATGGAATCCTCTATCACAAGCTAACTAATGAGTTAAGTTACCTGGTAAATGAGTATAATTCATATCAATGAAACTATATGAAATTCAACCAATGAGCTAAGTCACATGTACTTGGTAAATAATAGTAACTCATATCAATGAACTCTATATAAAATGTATCTAATGAGTTAGGTTACCTGGTAAATTAGTAATACAAATCAATGGAACTCTACATGAAATTTAACTGATGAGAGGTTTCCTTGTATTGGCCAGTAAATGAGTAATTCATATCAGTGAAACTCTTCATGAAATTTGGCAAGAAGAAACAATCATCACTTGGGACTTAAGAAAGTTTTTGAGATGGTGCATTTGAAACAAAAAAAAACCAACAGTGACTCAATACCAACCGGGTGAGCTACTAGCATGTTCTCTTTCTGTTTTAAATTCTCTGTGAACATAGAAGCACACAGACAGCTACTAGAGCTTGCTAGTATGATGTCATCACTGGCAATTTCATCCAACTGAGCAAACACTTTCTTCTTAAGCTCCAGATTCTCTGGTACACATTCCTGTTAGCAAAAAAAAGAGGGGTAAGTATTGATTATCCCAATGGAAAAAAAAATTATTTCCAGTTTCATTGAAAAAAAAATCTGACAGAAATATTTTTGCCACAAGAAATATGCATGTTTGCACATATATATAACAGAAGTGTAAATAGATGTACAACACAAAGATGTTTATTGTATTGTTGTCCAACGTCACACTCAAGAATATTTTAGTTATATGGAGACGTCACTGTGTGTCTGTGAAGGTCGACAAATTTATCCTATGCTCGACACTTATGGCTATATAGAGCAGGGAGGGTTTTCTAAAGTGCCAACACCTACTGCGACACAGGACCTCGGTTTTACCGTCTAAACTGAAAGAGAGGAACAGCCAACCATACTGTGGCTTTGGCTTGAACCCTGGACCTCTCGATTTGAAGTTAAACATGCTAAGCACTAGGCCACAGCGACCCACACAAAGATGTAATATGTAGGTGTGAACATGTACTTAGATACATACATACACACTCTCATATATGTCCACACACTATTCTCACTCTTTGGATTCTCGTTTGTCTATTTGTGGTTGTCATTATTTAACTGTTTACCAGGTCACATACCTGTGCATACATAGCACCTGCTAAGCACTCTGTAAGGGAACTAGTGTAGGACACCAGCTTGACCTGCTCCTCTGCTGATATTTGACCCCTGAGAAATCCCTCGCTTTCATACTGCTTTAGGATTTTGGAGAGGTTAGTCTGTGCCGTGGTCAGCTGGTTCTGATCTACATCAAATAAAGTTACATTGTATCCTGTGGCTGCAAATATCATAGACCAGTTCTGACCAATAAGGCCACTGAAAGAAACAAATAAAAGATTAAAACAATTGCATGAATATACAGACAGTTGCTTTCTTCATGTTATGATACTAGAAAAAAAACATAGATAAAGAGAGGTGATTAATTGGAACTTCTGACAATGAATTTTATAATACCGGTACCGGTATGTGGCAAAATGCATCGAATATACGGTGTTGACACACACAATTATAACAAAAGGGAGGGAGCTGAACTGTATACATGTCTAATTCCATTGATCAGGAAAAAATTTTTATCAATCATATTTTTTTTTTTACAAATAATGGATATTCAAAGAAAAGGATGTTTAATTTGAAAAAAGGCAAAGAAATCTATGGCAATTCATTCAAATTCATTTGTTTGCTTTTCATCACACTTCACAAATTCTTTAGTCATATGGTGACTGCCAGGTTTATTGGTTATAAGGAGGTAACTCGGATAAAATGTTCTTGGAGGAGACCAAAGACCTTCTATCAGTAAATTGGCAAACTTTCTCACATAATGGACTAAGATTCCAGTGAGACTCAAGCACGCTGACCAAAGGTGAGAGACTAATGATGGTTTACAGCGCAATGATCTAACTATTATGTCATGGATACTCCTTGAAATCTGTAATTTCTCTAGTTTTTAAGAGAAGAAAGTAGACTCTTTGTATTGATAATCATATGCAAGAAAATAATCACAATAAACTGTAAGTCAGATTCAGGATGCGGTGGGCAGCAAAACCAAGAAATTAAAAGGGGGCAAAACCAAATTTGTAAAAATATTTTGTGTACAGGTTGTTTTCATATGCAAAAACATGAAAAGAAAACCTTTTTGAATACTAACTTCAACTGAAAGTTAACCATGAAGGTTAGTATTTTTTATAATCAAATTTTGTTGGTTGGACAGTCATGAAAAATAGGGACTGAGCTCCCTTCCATCCCCTTTATTCTTTTGTTGTTTTGTTTGTTTCAACTTTTTATCATGTTTAATTTACTTTAATTCAATTCATTTTATTTTATTGTATGTTATCATAATTACTTATGTTGTAGTAGGCCTATTTGTGTTGTTGCTATTTGAGTCATTATCAGAATTTGGCTGATTTTCATTCCAGTAAAAACAAAAAAAAGATGGTTGAAAACAATTTTTTATCAACTGAACTTAAAGAAATAGCATTTCCCTATGCAAAACAAATGTCTGTAATTCAAAAATACCTCCTGTTTAGTCATTTTAATAAAATTAAATGTGTATATTAATGTACCATAATGTCTGTGGTGTTACCAATTATTAAAATGTATTTTGAAATGAAATATTAATATAACTGATCAAACTGGACCATTTTCCCATTTTTTTTATTGCTTTCAAGTTTAAAATAGGAAGACACGTCAACACACACTCAATAACTTGTCACTATAAGGATTTTCAACCCTTAAGTTGTGAACAGTGATGGTCAGGGTTAATTTCAAACTAGACTAACAAAATTAGAACATAAAATCGAGTAATAAGTTTCACAAGCTTCTTGGTATATAGAAAAACAATTATAAATTTGCTGAACAAAAGATATCATCTCAATCATTAATTAAAACTAATTTTATTGTAAAATAACACGACAGACATTTATTGTAACATTAAAGACACAAAGACAAGCAAGTAACATCATGGACATTTTAATAGCGTCAAAGTATGATTGTGGATTCAACTAGTTAAAAATAGTATAAGATAGTGGCATACATACTCTTTCTTAAGGGTAATATTGACTAATTATTCAGATCAATATGCATATAGGCTTTTTTGGGGGAAAGATCCGCTTTGCAAGTAACATCACAGACATTTAGTCAAATTATTATAGACATGAACTCCCCCCCCCCCCTTATAAAAATAATCAAGGATCTAAATTTGATATGCTGATAGTATTAAACACTGCATGTTTTAAATAAATGTTCCTTACCTGGGATAAATAAACACACAAAAAGAAAAGTACATAAAAATGGAATACCTAAATTTGACTAGATGTGGATAGTTTAAATACTGCATGTTCCCTACCTAGCACAGTGTTTATTTAACCGTAATTTAAGAAATTATTGATTATCTCATAAGTTGTTGAGTTCCCCAACCCTAATCTTTAATTTTTTTCCGATTCCTGAAGGCAAAACTAAATTTATTGGAAAATTCTGGGGGTCGAAGGCGGGTGAGGCATTCCCCACCTTCTTCCAAGCAATCATCAATTATCTTAAAAGTAGTTGTGAACGCCACCCCTAAACCATATATTTTCTGTTTCCTCAAAGCAAAACAAAATGATCTGGAATATTTTGAAGGTCCCAGGGTCACACACCTTACACATGGTAAAGTCCACATCACTTTTATCGAAGCTTTCTATTATTTCATAAAGATTGAGACCCCCCAAACCAATAATTTTTATCACTTTGTATCACATATTACAAGACAAATTGTATAATGACCTTTTTGGGGCATTCTCCTTCATCCTGTCGGAGCATTAATTGGTAAATTATGCTGAAAATTATGTCACCATTGTGGATAATACAGAAATAAAGAAATGTATGTCCAAAGTGTTACCAAATATGTCCAAAATGTTACAGTTTATTTAATTGATGAATAATAATGTGTAAAAAAAAAGTCTGCAATAGCAGAAATGTGTAATTCTTCATATGATCTTGAATAATTCAATTTTAAGCTTCTAAAAGGAATTTTACATTAATTATAATCAATGTATATGATAATTCCCAGTTACATGTCTGTAATGTTGCCGAGGTTTCTCTCATGTTACCTTGAATTGCCTTTAGTCTAATCAGTTCACTATGTTTAAGTCCTCAAATATGATTGACCAATTGTAACGTAATTTTTCATATTTACTAAATGTTATCCAAGTGTACATTTGAGCTTTTGATAAGAAAATTAAATTGAAAAAGCAAACTAACCATCATGTTTGTCCATTATGTTACCAATTACGTCTGTCATGTTACTTTCTTGAAAGTAACATGATAGACCGTAACACCATGGACATTTCAATATGAATTTATCCAATAGTGATTAGCACTGCTCCCACAATTAGGTCATATATGATATATTATGTATATTTTGGATCAAATATTAAACATTGTAAGTGATGTAAGCAAGCCCATTAGCTAAACTTTGTGTAACATCACAGACTTTCAAAATGCAAATATTGGAAGGTTACTTTACTTGAATAGCATTTTATCCATTTTTCTGTGTTCAAGTGTTGTTGAATGCCTTGCTGTTTTATACAGAAAATGATGCTCCAACAGTTGCCTGGTGGGTACTTTGAAGGAGGTTTTTCAAAATATCCCAAGTAGATCAAATTATTGATGGTAACAGACATCAAAAGTATGGACACGCCTATTTTATATATTTATTCATGAAATTATTGAAATATCACCTAATTTTTCTTATTGCAATGAATATTTAGAATTTTTTCCAGAATATATCAACAAATTCACTATGTGGACATCATAAAAGTATGTTTTTGTCGATCAAATAGTGCCATCCTGCCAATGGAAACACGATTTTCTAATTTTAGAATATGAAAAATAAAAAAAATGTTGAAATAGGGTCAAATTTTAATATGTCTTATGATTAATATTAAGAAAAACTATGTTCTCTACTACCTATCGAAAAAATACAGAAGCTTACATTATTTCAGTGACATCATTCATGTGCAATTAGAAGGACACAAAATCGGCCATATTATGATAATGACTCATCTACAATAGTGATGGAACGTAACTCTATATAATATTCTCGCTGATATAACGTCAGCGCGGAATAGCGTCTTCTAGCACCATTCCATCAATAATAAAACAATACTCCCACACAAACGTTATCAGGTATCACGTGGTAAATGAATGATTTTTATTCTTGGTAATTATTTTGTTAATTGTTCTTTGGGATCAGCCAATTTATATTGTTTAGCGCGAGCATCATATGACGGCGTCGAATGTCAAGAGATGAAGTAAACTGACATTTCTGACATGTTAAGAATCGATTGAAACCGGAAAAAATCACACTTAAGCATTAGAAATGAAAAGTTTTGTGATTCAAAACGCAGTTTTCTGTCTACTATTTATTATAGTCCTCTCCACCAATTGTATTTAGAAACACCGTTCGCTAATAGCTAACTTCCTTTCATTTTAGCGTCCATTAAACAAATCATAGGAAAAATTTTACATCGAATGTACAATAATTAGCTATACTCATTCAATGCATGTAGATCCATCTCGTCAATACATACTGTAATTCCTTAGCACAGATTCACAGAGTCTTACATGGGTGTGATGAGTGGACAGGGAAATCTCAGTCCTCGGGGTAAGCCTCGGCAAGCCTCGGGTTTGAATTTCAAGAATCTTACCCCTCGGACAGAGAAATCATCGGACAGACATCCTCAAGGTAGCGGGTGATTATTTTTCTTCCATCATTTAATATACATTATTACCGTCTGAAAAGAGAAACGGTGAGCAAGAGTTGAATGGCGTAAGAATACAGTCAAGACATGCAAGTGAGCCTCATCGATGATTTATTTTTCATTATGCTTTTACACACAAAAATAGTCCATCAAATTTGAGTATAATAAATAAATTCAAATTATACATGTACTATGAATAAATTCAAATTAAAATTGTCGTCAACTTTGAATTGATTTTTTTGATGTATGTATTTTTAAAATTGCCGTGGTTTCATTTAAGTCTGAAGCAACCGAGTATGGCGTCAATGAAATAGTGACGTCACACTTCCGGACTAGCGCGTGCAGCTTGTCAACAACCCAGGGGTTGACAAATAAATATTGTCCCGTGAAAATGGGAGATAAATCTGCGAATGAGAAAACTCGCACGCGCTATGACGTCATATATAGGATAATAATGGCCGGACGTTATACCAAGTTCTGCGTGTACATACACTTTAGTCGTGAAAGTGTGGGAGAAAAAGAATCAAGCATGAATATGTTGAGTGGTATGCATTCCATAAAAATCAAACTTCCCAGATTAAGTCCATTGTTTTACGATGCTTCTTTGTAAAACTGTTTGCTACAAAATAGTTAGACTATTTAAAAGTAACAAAGCTGAAATTTTATCTTAGCATGTTAATTACAATCAACTGTCCTTACGTGTGGTATGTTTCTCATTATATTTGCAAAATATGGTATATACTCGTATTTCGAAATCCCAAACTTACGATTAAGAAAGATTTTGATAATGTTTTTTGTTTTTGTTTTTTTGACTGAAATATTACCTCCCTTGGATTTCAGTATATGTTTGAGAACAGATAACTCTTTGCTTCTGGCTAGAGACTTAGGTAAGTCTTACTCATCGTGGATCTATCTACATAACTGTCTCTATTGGCTTGACCTAATTTCTTTATTAATTTTCATGTACTTTAGAATTGTTTTCTTGGATTTCAACATCGGTATTCTTAATTTGTGTTCTTCTACTTTGTATAATAAATCTTTAGACACCAAAACACCTATAGCCCCCTTTGTTACCCCATTAATTAGTTTTGAACTAAATATAAACACATTCGTTGTCAGAGTGATTTGGCGCCTTGACACATAGAACCAATTTGTCCTTTTCTGACGCCTTGTGTGTTGTTATTTATATAGTCTAATCAATCACCTTTGACTTACAAATTGGACTCGAGTTTCCTATGAACGCAGAGGGATATAGAGACATTGAATTACTAAATATGCGTGTATTTCTCAAGTATAATAATTTACATAACAGGCATTCATACTAAGCTTTTTCAGGTGGCAGATATGAATCTACTATTTATCATAGTCAAAAGGTAGATATGAGTCGACCGCTCATCATATTCATAGGTACAACTTGATGTCAGCTGATCATGACTGTCGTGGTCATAGACCATCTTACGGGTATGATATGTAAGTAGATCAATATATTGATAGGCTGAAGATATAATACGTTACACAATATGGCAATATGGTAACATTTTCTGGCATTTAATTGACGTTAAATGTAACAGAATGTACAGGAATTGAACAGGCTGCCACACGTCGTTGACGAAATATGTTTGTGTAGCTCAATCAATTTATTTGCGTGCGTATGTTTGCCTCTTAGCTAAAACGACATTTAATGACAGATTAGTGAGTTTATATTTCAACAAAAGATCGTCCGATGTCAAAAAAAGGAAAGAAAAGAAAAAGACAATCTATACTACCAACATTTGGAAACTGTTTTCATTAATAGCAAATTAACAGAAAACGTCTGTTCTCAGCAAAACTGTCTTTTTTGCCTTCATTATCAAAATTTATTTCATTTTTACAAACACTGAAAAAGGGATCACGACTTAGTATGTGCAAAGGTCCTCTTCGTGGGTAATAATTTCTACATCATCCCCGAAAGGTCATGCTTGCTTTCTGGTTTTTTTTATTTAAGTCATTTTGAGACGATGCATTGTGCAAGTGTCTGCATAATATGCATATGCATGTTTTACTCCTAGATTTGACTTTTCTAAATCTGAATAGTTCGTGACAACATATAAATAAAGTTTAGAAAGTCATATGTTTCTAAGCATTAATTCTGCTCGTGTGCTTGTATTCATGCACACATTAACAAAACTAACACGCATTATGATGTCACAATATTCAAATACTACAGATAGTTTTTAAAATTTTTACATTGCTGACCCACTGGCGGAAAAAATTGTCGAATTTAGTGACGTCACAATGCATTTTAATGTCTGTCCGAGGTTTAACCCTGGTGTTTTGTATTGTGATGTCATTAAATTTCGATATTTTTTCGAACGTAAGTTGGAAGGTCATGTCTGTCTGAAGAACCTCCACAGTGAAAGTGCTAAAGTAACAGAATACACAAAGATATGACTGAAATGTTCATTTTTCCCCAAAGACGCCTACAATTTGTAAGATCCCATTTATCCATAATAGTAGGATTTCCTTCTAATGTAACACTAAATGTATATTTTTAAACTATTTACTTATATTTTCATACTTTCAGATCGTGCATGAGAAGGAGTTGCTTACCCTTCCGGAACACCTGAACTCATCTCTTGTTTTGGTGGGGTTCGTGTTACTCTATTTTTC
Source organism: Pinna nobilis (assembly GCA_016161895.1). Taxonomy (NCBI): domain Eukaryota; kingdom Metazoa; phylum Mollusca; class Bivalvia; order Pterioida; family Pinnidae; genus Pinna; species Pinna nobilis. Next base: position 24,428 of record JACSZP010017956.1, on the reverse strand, counting down.
GGTTTTACACATCTTGTCGTATTTATAGCTGTTTGTATTGTCTCTTTTTGATTTGGCCATGGTTTCGTCTGCCTTTGGATTTTTGAATTTTTATTGCCCCCTTGGTATCTTCTACTGTCACCTATTTTAATGCTATGAAATGGAGTTTATAGATAATAGGAAAAAGGTCTCATATTCGCATGGGAGTGTAAAACTGAAATAGATAAAAATGACAATTAAATACCAATAATCCAGATATATATCCGAAGAAAAGGAAGAATTCAATACAATGTTATTGCATTCATCGCCATGGTAGTTGCCGTATTGACACTGTCGAATAACATGTAACTATATGCATCTCGTGACAAAATATCACTACACCCTCAGATATGCCAATTCACATCATGTACAATATAACAAAAAAGCGTAAAAGGATATCTGACGATACCATGGGGGTATTTAAAGTTTAAAAATCGACAGACGAAGTCATGGCCAAAACAAAAAAGACAACATTACAAACAGTTAACCCACATGACAACATATATAACTAATAATAGAGTGATACGAACTCCACTTAAAACTGGGAATGAGTCCAGGTGCCCCTGCTCCAAGCGTGACACCCGTCATGTTACTCATGTTCCAATCCGATGATGAACGATTAAAGGACTGGATTAGGTGTACGACAAGAGGAACTAATCTCTCATCCTTTTTTAAGTGATGACTTCAATTTACCCATTAGGAACGCTTGGTTAAGTAGCTTCTTTGTCAGCAGTAACCCTCTAGCAAGGAAATCCTAATAGGAAACACATGCTCTAGAATATCCCATCAACTGAGATATATACTCCAGATGAAGATGCTGCTGGAATATTGCTGCATAAAAATGGAAAGTTCACAATAGGGAAATAGAAGTCATCTCTTTTATCGTTAAGGTTTCTTCTTAACCGTCCTTCATTTTCAATCTCTGATTGTAGGTCATAGTATGAAGCAGACCTGGTAGTTTTCGTGGTATACTTTATTTCAAATTCTAAACTACTCTTAAAAAATACAGGAGAACACGACTTTTAGAAATCGCCCTAACATAACAGATCAACTGAGACATGAAAATACCATATGCGGGTATAGTGGATTTGTCAGAAATTAAACTCGCATCGCTGTGTGACATAGCGTATTACCTGATACATAAGACGTCATAAGCAGACGAAACAGTATAAGGCTTAAGATATCGGGGAGGCCGATGCTACTTTAAACGAAAGTACAACATTTGTCATAACGTAAGGTNNGCGTATCACGCATAATGTAACTTTAAACACGTGACTGTCATTAAAATTTCAAGTTTATTGCCCAAGGCTAGTACGGTATTACTTTTACTTGGCGTGGGCTCTGATATTTCGAAAATATTCCAAAACTATAAAACTACAAGCATTTCTGTCAATAATGCCCACTCTGAAATATTTAAAACCTGCAATACTTGATTCATTGAAAGGTGAAATAAATCAAAAGGGACATTGACACTAATGTAGACCAAATCAGTACAATTCCATCAACAATTGGATTGTATACATACATTTAGATAAAATATAGCACAGTTCAAGATAGAAAATGCACAACATGCCCGTGGCATGTCAAATATTCCATATAATAGCAATATCATGAAAAATTACCGTAAAGTTCACCCATAATTACATAAATACAAAAATAGATATTAATCCCGCGTACAGATAGATATTGGTTTGAGTTCTTAATGCTAATCACAAGGAAATGAACGGAAAAGGAGACACATAGCATGTCACTAGAAATGTTAGAGGCCGTCGCCTTGGAGATACTTACGTACATAAAACTCGAATCCAACTCAGCATTTTTACGTTTGAAAATATTTCGAGGGAAAAAAAAGATTGGTTTATTCTAGTCATTCTTCAAAACTTAAAATCATGAGGTAGTCGCCATAGTAACTGTCTGTTTATGCGTCCGTATATTTGCTACAAAACTTAAGAAAAATGTTAAGATATCTGGAATCTCCAGATTGCTGCATTTGGCCGTAGAATCCGTCCAGTTGAACATATTTGTCCGAGCGAAAAAAAATGACCGATCTGTGCTAAGATTCTGCTGAGCCAAACGTGTAGTTATTGAAAGGAATTAAGGTTGTGCATTGTACTATGAAAACGTTAAGAACACAATTAAAGGAGTACCGAGGGATAAAAAAATCTAAGTCCTAATATATATACATGTGTAATAGGTTTAGACTGATAACGGTCTAAATGTGGGAAACACTGCAAATCCGTGACGGGATGGGCCCAGGTGTCTGGAAGGAGTCAGTGCCCCCACGCCTGTTGACATGCCACATCCATTGCAAATGTTTGACTGTTTGGTTGAGAACGCCGTGTACTCTTAAAAGAGTGCAAATAATTCGCCGAAAGATTATATTGTTATATTGGATCACAGAAAAACTTAAACAAGACAAGATATGCATTTAGTGAAGCATGACCTTGACTTAGACTTTAGTTCCGTATCATCTATCATAAATGCATCACTACATCGACGTTATTTACTGGATTTTGTCCCCTATGACTAAGCCTAGCCATTGTGTTTATAAGGGGGATAATCAGGCACCCTGGTCCTGTAATGATCCTGTGCACTGCGCTGGCCTTCAGATCCAAGCGTCAGCCCTGGCTTACGGTCCATGTACTTTTAACGTTTTAGTTAACGCTAAGCGCAATAAAGTCAACATATTCCATTCAGCTGACCACAAGACTCGTTTCAACATGACACAGTCCATTCCAAAATAAACAGCAATCCAAGTTGTTCCGATATCACTTAATTACTCAGCACTCAAAATCATAAACAATACTGATGTGTACATCATATTTGCATTTATTTTCCTTAATATGTATATAAACACGGGTTAACATGTCAAGGTTCAGATATATAAATAGCTTCTTCGTGAACAACATTCTTGTAACCAATATGGAATACTACCTCAAAAGGTATTACAATACAATTAATATGTTGTGATATATACTGTAAATCCAATACATAAATTAAGATACATCTTGCTAGTAAATTAGGGTGATTGAATTGATATGTATATAATCAAGTACTTGAGAACAGCAAACTACGCGTGATACCATACATTTACCGATATCACTCTCATTGAATGTATAAGCAATTAGATGGGAATGTCAGAAATAAAGTATCTTCGAACAAATCATAAAAATTACGTAGGTATACTTAAAGGATATTAATGACTATTCAAGGTCTAAATCCCGTCACTGTCACCTTACCTTGTACACAGATAATGTATGACCTTATGGTATATAAGGGTAAAAGTCAATTGATATTAATTAACAAAAACGTCAAAATCTTACCAAAAATGCTATCATCACGTTAGGGTTGGGTCTAGAGTCCAAACAGTATCCAGTATCATTAAAATGTCGTTTCACGTTGTAAATGAATTGGAGTCATGGGATTAATTAGGATATTAATAATTCTAATTGGCCACTTCCTTTCACTAAATTCTTCAGGACAAAATAGGTACATGTATATGCTACAATCCTATCTGATGCTTTCATATTCTGATGCAACAGAAATATTGCATAGATCTCCGTTTTCTAATATCCTATGATATGAAAGCAATATATGACACAACAGAATTTTCTTCAACAACGTCACTGCAAATTAAAACTAAGGAGAACAAAGCGATATAGGAAGTACAAAATTAACCTAGACTTAGACATTGCTAAATTAGTTTGGAGAAGCAAAATAGAGAAAACATGTACAGGTGAAAGTTCTTAAAACCAATTAAAAACTCCAGGTAGGCTTTTGTAACATGTCACCATTAATCATTTACTGTACAAAAAATCATGTTCTGAACACTTTAATGATAAAAACTGAAAAGGTATTCAATCATTCAAAAACCTCAAGCTGAAAAATATTCATACCACAGGCTTTGTTTATCAAGATAATGAACCTGGATAGCAAAAGCAAGATATCAGAGTACTGCAATGAAAATAACTGGATGCAATTTTTCGATAATTTTGTTAATTCAGATTACAATACCACGTTAAGTGTAATTTTTATTCGTAAATGGAACAACAACTGTAAAATAGGTGACAATATCAGGATCACTTGGATTCCTGTATCATTTCCAACAAACAAACTGCATTCCTTATTAAATCTAAAGAGGGACAACACTTATTTCATGTGTTTTGTAGATCATTATTTGTACTATTGTCTCCTTTTATCTTAACTAAGCTGTTACGTCTTTCGATTTATGACTTTAATACTGTATTCAGGGTTATTTTCGCACTAATACACTTATAAACAGCTTCGCCTCGTTTTAAATTCGCCCAGTCTCATCATAATTCTATTCCATGAATTGGCCGTTTTTTAAATTCGCCCAGTTTTGAATTCGCCCACTGATGATGAGGGTGAAAGGAACGAAAATAAAACGAGGGCAAAAATTTCCCTGTATACAGTACCCTCTTGGTATCAAATTGTCTCTCTGAATATCATAGTATAATCGTTGATAAGCAAGTTTATCAATATAGATGAAAATCAAGTGATAATACATGTGTCATTAGTACTTATATTCTTTTGTCCAAGGATCTCTTGAGTTTTCTTTTCAAACCTTGAATGACAAGACCTCCCAGACTTGAAAATAACAGGTGATTTGACCCAGATGTCCTTTGAAACAAGTGAGTAATATTGGCTATGAACTGTATAGTCTTTGAATTTCTATCAATGATATACCTGTTCTTCTCCAAAGGAACAAATACTAGTTCCTCCATGCAGTGTGTCTATTCCCACAAAACATTACTGGTTCTATTTTTCTTCTTGAGAAAGTATCATCAAATCGTGATTAAGACATCAGTACAGAGAGACATACAGATGAATACTTTATCTAGCATTGGCATCTGCAAAGGCTTTCATAATTTGCATGTTTACATTTACCATGATACTGAGACAACCTACAAGCTCTAATTTCTGATGAACTTTCATTGACTACATGTATGTCGTGAAATAGCTGCTCATTAGAAAAGAGAGTAAATAATGTTGGAATTATTAGTTATCACCTAGGAATAAGTATTTTGTTTTAATTTATATATATCTATACTGTAAAACGGTTTGCATCACTTCAATATCTAGGAACGAATATCAGTGTAAAAACATGAGACAATTTAAAAGTAAGACAGATTAGAATACTGGTTTATACATACTCGGTGCTGATAAAACTACATCCAGCTGGTAAAATCTTGAATCTACACATGTAAATCTTTAAATTATTTTTTACATTTGGAGGACAGATGCAGTCTCCTAGATAGATCACTTAAAAGTGCAATACGAATAACCATACCTTTTGGGAGTAAACGTTGTTCACAAATATTCTCAAGATTAGATAATGCAATCAGATACATGAACGTCAAAACATACAGGTATATGAGCATTAGATATAAAAGCAGGAAATTGCAAATGTCAGCCAGTAATTTTAGTTGTTGTAAGATTAGCAAAAAGTGCAGAACAAATCATACTTTATGTATAAGACCTTTACAACATCCATCACACTGTCCAGAACAACTCTTCATATATAATGATCTTTTATTTCCCGTTTTGTTTTTTTCACTATCAAATGTTCTAAATTGTGAGTCACTTCTTATCAAAGAAAAAAAAGTCATGTTTTATTAAATTGATTTCCATTCAAAAATGGTGTGTACTTCATCATTGCTGTAAACACATTTAGTATATCATAGAAGATTTGCTATGTCAAATACAAAATTATAATGAAATCTTCAAAATATCATTACTGTATAGAAAAAGTGTAAACATAAATTCATAAGTTCAAAAATCTTCTTAAAAAATCAGAGATTTATATAATTTAGTTTATATTCAACTTTCAAAATGAAAATAGAAAAGAGACATTTCAGAAAGAAAAACAGAAAAGAGACATTTCATTGAAAGGCATTTGATATAAAGTAAGAGAACTGAAAACTTATGTAAGATTCATAGCTAAATTGTGATCCAGCCACGTGAGACAACATCAAAATGACCAAATTAGCCTTTTAACCCTCCAATGTGTAAGTGAACCAGTCACAAATATGGAGCAAAATGTAGGTATTTTGTGTTAATAAAGAGACAACAGTCTGCTACATGTGAACATATCTGTAGAGTTTTCAAGGCTCTGAATACAGTGTATATGAATAAACATCAAAAGATAAATAATAACCTTCAACAGTTAAATGATAACCTTCAACATCTGCATTCTATTTAAAGCTATGGGGATTAGTTGTAAACATGTGTCAAATAATGTTAGAAATAAGTCATGATATACATCTAATATGATAAGTACATGAGGACATTACGTAATCAACTGACATGGGAAAATATAATCACAGGTGTTAAATACTTCATACAAATTTTCACATTTTCATAGAATTACGCAAAAACGAGACATCAGCTTCTAATCTTTGCTTTGGATGGATCTACTGCTGTAGAGGTTGGAATTTGGTTCATTTTATTTATTTCAAGTATATATACAAATCATCAGTTACAAGGAACAAAAGAATATAAAATACAACATTTATTGATCTAAGTCCGAATAAACATGATAATCTGATAAACATTTTTCATACCATTATAATCAGGAGATTACAATCTTTCAGTACAACAGCATACATGGCTTGTACAAATACACAGTACAAGCAATATTGTCATGGAAGTTACATTAATAAACATACTGAAACACAATCTCATTTAAAATAAAATGGATCTCAAATTCCAAATCTACTTGAAAACGCATCTAACCGTAAGAAAAAATTGCCTTATTGTTATGTCTTTTTAGTCCACAGCAAATCAGTTTACATAAATTTGTCAATTTCTTACTACATTTACCATATCATCTGAGTGCAGATACATTCAGTAATGTTCTCGAACGTTCTTCATATAAACAATTTGACATCATTTTATGATAAATATTTAGTGATTTGTTATAATATGGAAATCTGCATCATTGTAGTATATATAACTGTATAATAATATTAATGATATAACTCATTATAAATCATATGGATTTTCAAGTTCTTAAGATAGTATGGAATATTATCCAATCTACACAACTAAGACTTTCTAAATTAATCATCAAACTGGCTGTTGTTAACTAATGAGACACATGTTGAATCTAAGTATATTATTTCTGTCCAATATGTAACAAAATTTACAATATTTGTGATTTATACATTTGTACAATCGACTTGTATTTGTCATGATAATAACAACAATTTGTAAATAAGGACATCTATTCCATGCCCATGTTATGTCTCGATCTCTTTACTTCTCGTACCTATCATATCATACATATCATACTTCGCTCTCTCTTAGATCATTTTGAACCATTCAATATTTACTTTCCTTTTTGCTTGTTCATACTGGTCAACATGAGACTGATGTATGAGGTCAAGAGGTCATCCATTTTGTATCCCTGTAATAAAAAATAAAAAAAACTTATTGAAAGTGATGACACAAGGGCTGAACAAGTAAATAGAAAAACAATCTGTAACTAAATATAAAACTGGAAAACAAGAAATAGTAAATATTATAAACTGATGGATCAAAAGCAAAACAGGACAACAGAAAAACAATTTTTAATTAAAAATAAACTATGAAAAAAGAAAAAGTAAATAATATAAACTGATGACACAAAAGCAGGACAATTAAACAATAAAACAATTTTTAACTAAAAATATACAAATACAACAAGAAATAGTATATAATAAAATCTGATGACACAAAAGCAGGACAATAACACAGAAAAATAATGTGTAACATAAAATTAAACAAATAAAACAAGAAACAGTTAACTAATATACACTGATGGCCAGGCAAGTAAACAGAACAAAAATCTGTAATGCATAGCAAACTAATAAAACAAGTAAAACAAGAAATCTACTGTAATAGAAAGTGACATTCAAGCTAATTGTCATAAAACCTTAACTAAAAATAGCAACGCAATATCAAAATGTCTATACAACTATTTGACAAAGTCCTTGAACCTGTCCTAAGATTTTGTTACAGGGACATATTCAGCATACACTTATATGCTTATATTAGTGATTTACATAATCAGGTTTTTCCCTACTGAATCTTTTTATCTCTGTTTATTCACTGTTGCTGTCACAAAAGCAAGGACAAATACATCAAGATAATTAAATCTCTTCTTACTATTGCTACTCTATTGCTGTTTGTCCAACTTGTTGCTTCATGGAATTGTAATCAAATAATGGTGCAGAGCTACAGATTTGGCATATATCATGCAATTACAGCCATCGAGAAGTGAGGGCTCTTTAACCTGCCGACATCTAATGTGCAAGAGAACCTTGGTTTTTAATGTCTCATCCAAAAAGACAGAAGAAACCAGCCACCGTCACCTATGAAGGCCGACAAGCTATCACAGAGCCACTGTGGCTCTCAGAATATAAAATCTACAAAACTACAATTTTAGATTTGATTTTGAATTTTAAATGATTACCACAGACATTTTCCATTTCCAAATATTACCAATTTCATTTCCATGGAGCCCATAACTTATCATATAGACACATTGTATGTATGTAAGTGTATTAAAAACATCCATGTACCAAACAAATTTCCAGAACTACTTTTCAAAGTGAAATTGTTGCAATTTCTTTTAATTAGAAATGAAAAAAATATTTAACTTAGCTTGTAAGAAATTAATACATGTATATAATTTAATATACTGTGAATGATTATTTAATGAATGGAATCTAAACCTTAACTAACCTTTGATAGGAGCAATATTTACATAACTATAAGGTTACTATTGAGTACTAATTCAAGTTATTTACGTGAATTACTTTGACACTTTAGGCAGTCCTTTTTCAGAATTTATGTAAAGGTCATGCTTGTGAGGTAAGGAAGGTGCTACAAATTCCAGCACTGGATTTCATTAGTTTCATAAGCATCCCATCTCTGACATTTTGACCTCATTTAACATTTACAGTCACGTTTCCACTAACAAAGAGTACACATTTTTTGCATTTTATCCACAGGGGTCCCCAAAACTTTAATTTTTAAACACCAATGTGGCAGACTCTCTCATAGTAGTTGAACTATATTCAAAGTTTTATCCTCAGGGGGATTGATGGACAGAGGGACAGAACTAACACTATTGAGCTTTCTCTGGTATATTTGTGGAAACCTACAAAAATACAATATTTTGTGCTTTCTATTTGCATGAAATGCAATGCAATTTTTACCGAAACAATTGGTTGAATAAGAAGTATATCTTAACTTGTATATAAGATCTCAAATACAATCAAGAATTCATATGTCCTGAATGTATCAAAAGCGAAATAAAAGATAACAGAAGAAAAATGCTTTAATACTGCGGATGGACCAATTTGTTATTTACTGATAATTTCAAAACCTGGCATGATGAATTGTCCAAAGAATGATGTAACAGAAGCCACAAGGCATTTATTATTCCTCAACCAAACTCTCAAGGTAGGTTTTCTCCTTTCATAAAAGTGTTAGCGTCTTCCCTAGATTATTATAAATACCAGGGACAAAATGTTCGACATCAACAAAATTTACCAGGTTTAGACATCACTTAATTGTGACTTCATATTTGTTTTGTTTATTTGTTTTGTTTTTTTTACAGTTTTTTATTGCTTTGTTTTTGTTTTGTTTTTTACTTTAAGCCACACTAGACAATCTAATATTCTCATGGTGCTGTACAGCTTTTATTTGTGGAGAAGAGGACCCAGTTATAAATGTACCCAGGAAGAGATCATTAACCTTGCACAAGTTTGTGATGTAATAATCAAATTGTTACTTATGTGTAGTTGAACCCAAGTACCAAAAGTGATGTTCTTTTCAAGGATGAACAAGGACCATAGCTACTTATTAGCCAACCGAATTTTATGCAAATTAAACGTACAATACATGTACAGTCTAACCTGCCTTAGAGACCCACTGGATAAAAGGAAAACCTGTCTTAAGTGACCTAAATTAGTGGTTCCCAAAAAAAATCACCGGAATTAAGAGACCACCTGTCATATGTGACCCTTTTGCTCCTTCCCTTGGACGGTCTCTTAAAACAGGTTTGACTGTAGTTTCTTCATTAGTACTATACTTGATACTCAAATGACACTAATATTTACCACTAATGTTGGACTATTTGATGTTGTTGTTGCATTGTTGTTCAACGTCCCACTCAAGAATATTTCACTCATATGGAGACGTCACCATGTGCCGGTGAAGGGCGACAAATTTTGCCTGTGCTGGGCACTGCTGGCCGTAGAGCAGGGAGGGTTCTTTAACATGCCAACGCCTACTGTGACATGGGACCTCGGTTTTTACTGTCTCATCCGAAAGACAGGGACGGCCAACCAGTGTCGCTGCGGGAATCGAACCCCTGACCCCTCTGCTCGAGGTCAAACACGCAAACCACTCGGCCACGGAGGCCCCACCGTATGATGTAACAGGAGGACTTCATTGTACATGTATACATTACATAAAGTGAAAGTAAAACGAGCTGTTATATAAATCCTCAATGTACTTTTGTACATACATTTATAAATATACAAATATATATATAAATTTCAATTGTACATGATGCAAACTATATATTTAGCATCATCAGGGAAGTGCAATTACAAGTAGGGGACTGAAGTCTACACAATACCAAAACAGCTGACTACATGTATCCCAAATTTAACGTTCATTTCAGTACGAGGAAGAGACTTTGATAATTGAAGGAAGTACTTTATGCTTAGTTATTTCAGTTTTCATTCAGCGTTTCTTTTCTTTTCTATCACGTCAGATAGGATGATTTTTAAAGTGAGCGGTGATAGGTGGAGCTTTTACAATGCCATTACTCTGATTTTAATGTGCTCCTGTGTCTACTCTCGTCATTGTTTTGTTATGCTTTCATATAAGTGATCATAATTGGTGTGGTGTATTTGTAATTAAGTACATGTGTGTGTAGCCACTATTACCGACTCCCAATACACAGATATATACATGTATTTGTGCTTCGTGGATCTATATTTGTTTATAAGATGTACGAGGACCATGAAATGAGTGGATCTGAGAAGCTACTCCTACAGGTATGGTATTATAAGTCATTTGTCAGTTAACGTCCCACCTAAGAATCTTTCACTCATATGGATATGTCGCCATATGTTGGTTATATTATTGCTATTGTATTGTTGTTTAAAGTCCCACTCAAGAATATTTCACTAATATGGAGACGTCACCGTGTGTCGGTGAAGGGCAACAAATTTTGCCTATGCTCGGCACTGCTGGCCATAGAGCAGGGAGGGTTCGTTAACTTGCCAACACCTACTGTGACATGGGACCTGAGTTTATACAGATGAGTATCATTAGTTTATCAATTCAGGTGTTCCCACATTGCCTAGGGGTCCATCAGAATGGGTACATTATAGTAAGTTAGAGCTGTGTATATTCGCTGGTTTTGAATGCCACTTATGCCATATTTCTATTAAAAAGAACTACCTAACTTAAAGTTGGATCTATAGCAAAGTTTACTGAAGTCAGAACATAGGCTATACATGTACATGTAAGTTAAATTGGCAAATTCAGAACAATGGCTTAATTGACTTAAAAGTATGGCTCAGTTGTCTTAGAACTGTAGCTTAGCTGGCTTACAGTTAACTTAGGTAGAACTGTGGCTCAGTTGACTGAGTCAGGACTATAGTTTACTTAACTCAGAATATTGGTTAAGTTGGCATAGTCATAACTGTGGTTTAGTTGAGTTGACTGAGTCAGGACCATGGCTTAGTTGACTAAGAACTGTGGCTCAGTTATCTTACATGTACATGTAACTATAGAACTGTGGCTCAGTTTACTTGGTCAGAATTATGGCTAAGTTTACTTAAGTCAGTAATGGCTAAGTTAGCTATGTCAGAACTGTGGCTTAGTTGACTCAGACAACATTAAGCTTTCAAATACAGCCAGCTCTGCAAATAACGAGATTGCATGTAACAATACCAGTTGTTCTGTGAAGATCTGTACTCTCGGTGCATTTTCCATGCAGGCAATACTTTGTATTTGACATAATGAATAAAATGGTGCCTAGGCCAACAAAGGCCTCCGATGTCGAAACTTGTTTAAGATTTTCTTATGCATTTATATTTTCAATGTTTCATATTTCATGTTTTTTTCTTTCACTCTTCTGACCTGCCTTAAACAATAATATACAGCTCAAGCCTCTACCATTAAGTCCCCCAGACAGGTAATTATTGGCCATCACTGTGTATCTGATTTCTCCGTTAGTAGATTTATATCTGATGAAAATTAGCCGACATACCTGATACCTGAACAATACTCTGTCAAGGAGGCCCCGAGGTTAATTATAGGAAATAGATGAAATGTCATAAAAAATTCATAATCTAGGTCATGGCACTTGGTTTATGCCATATACAGTCTAACCTGCCTCAGCGACCCACTGAATTAAAGGAAAACCTGTCTTGTGGCACCTAAATGAGCGATTCCCAAAATATGTTTTTCTTACCGGTATATAAATTACCTGAATTAAGAGACTACCTGTCATATGTGATCCATTTTGCTCCTTCCCTTGGACGGTCTCTTAATACAGGTTTGACTATATATGGCATATATAGAAAACACACGGAACCTAAGTTTCAAGTGTCTCATCTGAAGGATGGGATATCAGCTGAATCTCCAGCTTGGATTTGAACCAATGACTGCATGGTCAGAACATATACTTTCTAATCATGGTCTGATGAAGCCATTACAGGGCCTCTGTGGCCGAGTGGTTAGCGTGTTCGACTGCGAATCGGATGATCCAGGTTTGAGCCGTGTCAGCCCTACTCCGCGGTTGGCCGTCCCTCTCCTTCGGATGAGACAGTAAAAACCGAGGCCGCATGTCACAGTAGGTGTTGGCACGTTAAAGAACCCTCCCTGCTCTACGCCAGCAGTGCCGAGCATAGGCAAAATTTGTAGCCCTTCACCGGCACACGGTGACGTCTCCATATGAGTGAAATATTCTTGAGTTGGACGTTAAACAACAACAAAACAAACAAACAAAAACGTATCATTATTCTCTAGACTATTTCGACCTTACTAAGGATACCACATCATTGATCAGACCGATTTTAGCCAGTCACTTGGGTGGTCCCAATAGCGAGTTTCCTCTGTATTTTAAATACAAATTGTAAGTGGTTACGGATACTCAGGAAGGAAATTGTTCAACATTTTTTGTTTGACACAAACATGCATTTCACAATTACATTTTTAAAAAGGAAGTGTATAGAAAAATATTTATTATGTTAAGGTCGAACTATACTTATAGGAACAGTTGGTGTACATCAAAAAAATCTACGAGGGAGTGGTATTATACAATGGTTTTTTGGTTTTGTTTTTTTTTTTTTTGTCACAGCAGGATTTACTGTTCATTGGTAGACCTAAATAGAACATGGAGTAACGCCAAAGCGTCAAGGTCGAGGTCAAATTCAAGCATCTGATGACTAATCGGATCATAACTTCGTGTTTACGCGGAGAATATCATGTTTAACACATTTATTGTTCACGGCGTATGGATGATTGAGACTTTATACAGTGGAATTGGTCTAGTCAAAGGAGATTGACTTTTGACTTTGTTATAGGCATCGTGTATTTTAAGCATCAGGTTTTACTACATACATAGATAAATAGTAATTATTTTCAGGGATTTTATTCCTCTTCGTAATTGCACTTAATTCGCTTTAAGCCGATTTGTTATAGACCGACTCTACTGTAATATAGAGTAATTCCTACATAATGCGGCATTGCGTACATGGCTTAAACTTTTATCAAGGCTATTACTCAGCGTCGATGTAGAGTAAGAATATATTTCAAGTAATCCTTGGACAAAGCATCTTTGCGTATGAGTCTTGATACAGGGCTCACCCAGTAGGTAGCCAATTAAGCCATTGACTAACTTTTGGGGAAGTTGGCTAAAAATAATTGTAATTGGCTAATTTTCTGGCTAACAATTTTTCATTGCTGCATAAAAATGGTATCTTGTGATTGGTCTAAAATATTCAAATAATTCAGGCCTACCTGGTAGGATATAAATTAGCAATGAAAGTCAAGAAATAAAAGGGAGATGATTCAAAATGTTACTGGCACCGTAGGTAATAATGCCTAAAGTGGCTAGAAGATGTCAGTCTTTGCAAATGATCAAAGACATTTCACATTCTAGTAAATACTCATTGGCTAATAAAATTATCCATTGGCTAAAAAAATCTTGGTTGGCTAATTGTCTGGCTAACAATTTTCTAGGTCCAGGGTGAGCTCTTATTGATATCTTGTTTGCTTTGTGCACAAACTTTGCCGATTTAAACTTTCTACTGCACCGAAGTTTTACTTATGGAGAAAAGGGTTCAACACGACAGTTGTTGCCTTTGATAAAGGTTAACGAGTCAATCAATATGTATGTACAGTGGAACCTCGCTATTAAGACCACCTAAGTGAATGGCTAAAATTGGTCTGATTAGTTAGGTGGTCTCCTAAATGAGGTTGAAATAGCATAAAATAATGATGAAAAGACTGGATTTTGATGATCTTAATAGTGAGGTGGTCTCCTAAGTGAGGTGGTCTTTAGGCGAGGTTCCACTGTACTAGGGCAGGGTTTATTCTAACTGTTTTAACAGTCGAACAGCTGTCGTGTCAAACACTCTTTTCTATAACGTTGTGTAACTTGGTAAAAAGTGTTATCCCTTTTAACCCTTGTTGCGCGCTTTCAATTTGATGCCACAGAATGTCGAATTATTGATTGGGACGTCAAACAACAATACTGTCAACCAAAGCAAAGTCAACTACGATGTTAAGATAAGTTTTATGAATTTGCCTTTCATCGAGGGAAAACTTATTTCTTGATAAATTAGAGTTATCTCTCCCGTCCAAATCAGGGTTCACACCACATGCAGTGTATTCTTGACAAATGTCTTACGTTTTATGAATTGGCTCAAAACTATTATTATTATTTTGTTTTTGTTTGCTAAATTGTCTGCTCTTTGATATCACTGATTATTTTGTGACAGTCTGGGGAGAATTTTCCCTGTGGAAATATATTGGTATAACACAGACAAAATCTTACCTCTTTCTCCACTGTTTATCTAAATTAAGTCCTATTTGACTATTCTACGGACAAAAAATCAAACCTTGGTGTGAAACCTGTATTTCCTCATTGGGTTCGTGATCTCGAAGAGGTCAAATTTAGCTCTTTTAGGCTTATGCGCTTATTCAGATATGAACTAGGTTTAATATCAGTTTTTCTAAAGATTAATTGTATATGATGAATAAAAAATTTCTTAGATTACAAAATTTGCACGCAATGAGTTTGTCTCAAATCCATACCAATTAAGTCCCAATTCGATATTGGTTTTTGATATCATACAATGTAGCTTGTTGAGATTTGAAATACTGTAACGTGCCTAGCGCACTCCTCGCCATACATCGGGTTGTCACCCAATCAGATGCCCACCGCAGTACATGGATATATACGCTACCTGTCCAGCCAAACAAGCTAGCTGATGGACTAGACAGATAATCTGCCTATATCCATGACTGTTACAATACTACATGGATATCGGAACTTAGATATGACATGGACACAGTAAGATCTGGAAAAGCTTTAAATTTCTTTTTACTTAGAATGTCTCAACTACCAGCCGTGTTTGCAAAATTCTCATCAAGACATAGGGATAATACCTACAAAGCTGCTTTGAATTTTTGAGAATTATGTAATTGTGACGCGGGTCTAAGAGAAACTTGAGATGATGTTTGTACACATTTTTTCCCATAAATGTGATCTATCAGATCAGCTAGTCAACATTTTTGTGAAATTATGGGATGACACTACTGACTCGTCACGGCACAAGATCAAATCATTACAATAAGATATTTTGGGTTGGGGGGCCTCCGTGGCCGAGTGGTTAGCGTGTTCGACTTCCAGCCGAGTCACAGTAGGTGTTGGCACGTTAAAGAACCCTACCTGCTCTACGGCCATAAGTGCCGAGCACAGGAACAATTTGTCGCCCTTCACTGGCATACGGTGACGTCTCCATATGAGTGAAATATTCTTGAGTGGGACGTTAAACAACAACAAAACAAACAAACAAACAAAAATTTTGGGTTGGTGTGTTGGATGTTTGCGAACACGCAAAGGGAAAAAATACATGTATGATAGATCTGCTTTTAATATTTTGATTAAAACCTTTTTTATTTCATATGTGAAATGGGGTGAGGCAAAAGTTCACTAAAACCAACGAAAACCTGTTCCCTATAATGTTAACATGAACATGATGGCAAACGACTATTGAATATTGTCTATACATGTATATAAAAATCATATAACACGTTAGATCAGCAAGTCAAGTGTTTTTCATCAAACGGGATGAAGGAAGAAATCCGCAGCTTGATTAATTTTTCTAGCTAGGTATTTTTAACAATAA
Organism: Pinna nobilis; assembly: GCA_016161895.1. Taxonomy (NCBI): domain Eukaryota; kingdom Metazoa; phylum Mollusca; class Bivalvia; order Pterioida; family Pinnidae; genus Pinna; species Pinna nobilis. The sequence continues at coordinate 7,959 of JACSZP010017956.1, read as the reverse complement.
CTTAAAAAATATATAATGATGACTTAAAGTTCATTGATTGTCTTAAACAAACACCAACATTCATATGCATTCTATGGACATGGTAAATTTTAATATACATGTACTCTCTTTTAAAGTATTTGAATAAATATGGTTGCTGCATCTTTGCAACAAAAACAGGGTCCAATTCCACAATATAGTCAGTGAAAGGCGGCTGTTTTATGTGAATAACATGAGCTATATAATTCGCGGGATACCTAGGGAATTACGAGGTCAAAGACTATAAATCTTGTTAATTTAGAGTTTTACATAGTTTTGGTATATGTCACTGTCGCAATACCATGATATCATGGACATAATATTGAACTAGAAGGTATCACAGAGCCGGATTGCGACAGACTGCCGCTATAATTCTGTGGTAACCTGTTCGCCTGAATTTTCGTTTCCTTTAGATGAGATAGTAAAAAAGATAAAGAGAATAAAATAAGAAGACCATGAGTAACTTATGGCGTGAACACATTCAAGAACCATCATTGCCAATAGGGCCAAAGTATGGGCCAAACTGGGTAGTCCTACGCCTCAGGGACGTCTCCATATACAGTATATGTATATATATGACATATATGTAAATGAAGTTCTTGAGCTGAATGTTAAACAACAATGCAGCCAAGCAGCCAGCTCTGCAACAACAACTGTGTCTGTTATAATTGCGCAACACACTTTCAGTCACCAAGTATCGTATCTATATAGCCTAAGTTAAGGGGGCTGATTGATAAGTTCTGAGCCCCGTATCGAAGGAATTACGCCATGATGTTCTTTGTAAGTCCTACCATTCTCTGTCTATATAGAGCCATGTACCCAAGGACTGGTCTTATTTGGCCAACATATATCCACGAGGTAGCACTCTAAGTTAAACAAAACAAGTGGTGTTTTTACAAAATGGACAAATCTTGTTTACTTTAGAGTGCTACCTCGTCGATATAAGCTGACCAAATGATATCAGTCATTGGGTAAACGGTCCTATATAGTCGGAGAATAGTACGATTCCAAAAGAACGTCCTTGGACACCCCCTTCAATACGAGACTCGTAACTTATCAATCAGTCCTCGTGTGTTGCAATGAAGGAAAAATCATAGTACATGTACTTAGAATTCTCCGGTAAATACATAGGACCTTTTAACGAACAATCTTTTGGCGAGAGCAATATGCTAAGAAGAAATGATTCTGTATACAGGGTTATGTTCACCTTAGTATACATGTACTTGAAAACCGTTACATCCGGCTTTAAATTCGTCCAGTCTCGTCGTATCTCTAGTCAATGAATTTACTGTTTTGAATTGACCCAGTGACGATGAGTGCAAAAGATGCGGAAAAAAGAAGAAAAACGGGGGCTAAAATTTCCTGTGTAGATTCTACAGTGATCCAAGCCCTACAAAGTATGCTGGAATACTCTTTCATATACAAAGGTCGACATCTATTTTCTCATTTATGACAGTTTTAATATCGATCTAAATAATAAATAAGTAGATATATTGTAGTATTCTTTGTCTTATTTTGCAAATTTAATTTAGGATCCCTCTTTTTTTCTTATTTTGTAGGATAACGATGTCGGTGATAATACGACTCCAGGGACTACCATGGTCTTCCAGTGCCGCTGACATTAGGCAATACTTCAAAGGCCTTAGCATTCCTCCTGGTGGTGTTCATATAATTGGCGGGGACAAAGGAGACGCCTTTATAGCATTTGCAAGCGATGAGGATGCCAGACAAGCCATGATGTTAAACAGTGGGTTTATCGAGAACAGTCAAGTTCAATTATTCCTTAGCAGCAAATCACAAATGCAAACGGTGATTGCCGAGGCTAGAGGCCAAAGTTCGCAACCCGAAGAGCAGACAATACAACCTCCTGTAGAACCAACAAGTGTTCAATCATATATGCCTGGCTATCCTCCTCCAGTTCGATCACAAGATCCATTCCAACAGCCGGGCTCTTCACCTTTTCCTGGTGTTCCTGTGTCACAGCCGAACTATCCGCCGAGTAAACCGCCTTTACTACAACCACCAACAACTAAAACTCCGGAAAAACCAGCAACAACGGTTCCTGATTACACACCACAATCTGTTGAGCACGGATATGGCTATCCTAGACATAATGATACAACTGGCTATAATAGGAATATGGAGTACGATCGGCAACAATGGCCACCAAAACAATTCAATCCGGAGGTACCTCCCCCAAAACCCAATGCGGAAAGTGATCACTACGAAGCAACCTTTGGAAAAGATCATTTTGGTAGATATTATCCTCCGAAAAATGAGAATGAAATGTCAGGTCCGCCACCATTTAAGGAATTTGATCGCAGACAACCGTACCAGGAAGGAGCAGTTCGTGCTCCAGGACAGTTTCCGACTGGAAGTGATAATGACCCACGAGGTGAGAAGCCGTATGGTCGTCAAGGAGACGTAGGTGGCATAAGAGATAACACGTTACCACCAGAAGGGGAACCACGAAGGCGTTCAAGATTCAATGAAAGAGGGGATGACATCAATATACAGGCTCCAGATGATAGGTATGGCCAGTCAATGGAACATACTGGTACGTCCGCGTCTAGATATGGAGAAGGCATAAGGCCATATGATCATAGTCAGGATATTTCACGACAACATCAGCCTCCTGTTGACGCCAAATCTGACGCACATGCTGCACCTGATCCATATCCAGATCCAAAAATGCACCAACGAAGTTCATTCGATCCAAGATTTGGACATGACCAAAGTCAAAGACAGTTTGACCGACCACCCTTGGACAGACCGTTATTAGACAGACCACCTGTAAGCGAAAACAGACCACTTTTAGACAGACCCCAGGGTCAGAGATTTGAGAAACAACCTGCAGATTATCCAGAGATGGAAACTAATCAAGGGAGGTCGTTTGAACAGCCCTATCATAGGCAACAGACCGATCATGATCAAGGAAGTAGATTCAGAGATGCACCAGCACCTACCGACCAAAACATGCCTCGTTTTGATCGCCCACCACCAAGGGGGAGACCTCCCTACCATGAACAGAGATTTGGAGACGGTCAACCTGAAAGACATGGATCAAACGAAAGAGTGGCACCTGAAGATGCATGGGGACAGGACTCACATTATGGTGAACATAGGCCAAGAGAGGAACGATTTGATGACCGACCAAAGGAGGAAAATGAGCGTTTTCGTGGTCCTCCAAGAAATGAAATTCCGCCTTCATTTGAGCCACGATTTCAACGACCTGGTTTTCGAGAGCCAAATCCAGAATTTAGACCAAGGGGAGCTTTTCCTCCTCCTAGAGGTGTAATGGACCATTGGGGACCAAGACCTCTTAGACCAGGCCCGCCAAGTCGTGAAATGGGATTACCTCGATACGGGGGTCCTCCAGATCAGGACAGAAGACATCCAGGATCAGGGGATAAACCACATGAAGTACCAATGGATCATGATAGTCGTTTAAGACCACCGAGATTCGGAGCCCCTGGTGGTCCACCACCAAGGCATAGATTTGGACCGGACGGTGCACAGCGTCAAAATGTGAATAACAGTGATGCTGACATGCGAGATCAACCAGGGCGTGATCGTGAAGGGGAGAGTAGAAGACCTGTTTCAGACGTCGACAGCAGATCCAGAAGAGACGATGATAGACGCGAAAGGGACCGTTCCTTTAGTAGAGATAGAGACAGAGAACGTGATAGGGATCGTGACCGAGATCGGGAACGTGATAGGGAACGCGACAGGGACCGTGATAGAGACAGTCGTAACAGAGATTTTGATAGAAGTGATCGACGATCAAGGGAAGACCGAGAGAGAGACAGAGATAGACGTGACTACTCGAGAGATAGCCGAGGGCGAGACGATTTTAGGGACAGTCGTAGCAGGGGAACAGATAGATTTGGAAGAGAGCGTAGAGAGGATAGAGATCAAAGAATAGAAAAGTCCCCACTTATTCATCAAAAAGCCCCGGATGTTGAATCCCGTGCTGCTTCTTATAGTGGAAAAGATCAGACTAAACAAGTTGGTATTCTTGGCGAAGCGCCACCTGGTATGATGCCTTTCCACTTACAAAAGCAAGGGGGTAATGAGGGGGCTAATAGCTTCAACAAGAGGGAGTCGTATCGCCCGTCAAGCCAAGGGGAACCTGCTCAGCGTGATGTAGATAGTAGAGGTGTCAAAAGGCCCCATCAAGAACCACCTAAGCATGACAATACAGTAGTGGCCAAAAACTTAATAGAAAACGTAACGTACAGAGATATTCGAACTTTTTTCAGTGGATGCGAAATACCATGGGATGGATTAAAAGTAATCAATGATAATCAAGGAAGAAGAATAGGAGTAGCCTATATTAAATTCATGAATCAAAGGAGTTTTTGGGAAGGATTAAACAAAAATGGGAAATTAATGGGAGACAACCGTGTCGAAGTATTGAAGTGTCCAATTGAGGAATTCGATACAGCCATTGACTCCTATGCCCCGGGGAAGACCCCACCTGATGCGATAAAACGTGCAAGGATGGATGAAAGTGCAACTCAACAACGAAATTCTCCGGCAGTGAAAGAAAAATATAGTCAATATATTGTGCAAGTAAAGGGACTTGGAATCAACGTAAAAGGAGAGGATATGATAAGTTTTTTCGATGATTGTAAAATAGCTAAAAGCGGAAAGGGCTCGCACATAGAATACGACATGAAGAGAAGGGCAACTGGTGTTGGCTTTGTGGAAATGGAAACCCAGCATGATCATCAGAAAGCTCTGGCACATGACGGAAAAAGTCTAAACTGTAGAATAATCCGGGTATCATCTGCAACAATCCGAGATATAGACCAGCTTTATGAGAGAATGAAGGAAATGGAAAAATTAGAGGGAGGTGTCCAGATGAATGGAAAAGACAAGACCGAGGGGGGGAATAAACAATTAGATGTAAAACAAGGACGAATTGAATCGGGCGGAGGAGATACTGGATCCTCATTTGGTCACTCCTGTATCCAGCTACAAGATCTGCCTCCAATGGTTACAGTTAAAGATATTGGTCAGTTTTTCGGTGGAATAGAGGTAGCGCCACGGGGAATTCAGATTGTGCAGGATTCTAATGGCAGATCGTTAGGGGAAGCTTTCGTTGAGTTTTCTTCCGTATCTGAATGTGAAAAGGCTTTGAAATTTGACCAGCATCCTTTGGGAAATAAAAATGTATCTATTAAGCCAATCTCAAAATCTGAAATGTCAGATTATATTCGTCAGATGCGTCCGCCTTCAAGAGCACCACAGCACGGACCACCTCCAGCTATGCATGGGCATCCTCCACCAGGAATGTTACCTCCGCCACACGGTCCACCTCCCCCACAAGGGATGTTTTATGGACGTCGTTTTCTTGTTAAAGTTCAAGGACTCCCCTTTACAATTTCAGTAGGTGAGGTGCTAAATTTCTTGCGAGGATTCAATCCAATACCAGAGTCGGTGCGTGTCATGGTCGGAAATGACCCAGCTGGCACATCAGCAATTGTCGGATTCCGATCTATTGAGGACGCAGAGGCTGTAATACGGGAACTGGACAACACATTCTACAGAAACATGCAAGTGCATCTGTCGCCATGCCCTTCATAAATCATGGTAAGTAGAGGTCATTTTTTATTTGTTTAGTCGAGAAGTACAGTGGAACCTTGGTATAAAGACAACATCATCGACTGTCTAAAATTGGTCTGATTCCTGTAGTGGTCCCTCAAGTGAGGTTGAAATAGACTTAAATAATGATAAGCAGGCCGAATGTTCATGGTCTTTATAACGAGATTGTCTCTTGAGTAAGGCGTTCTTTAGGCAAGGTTCCACCGTACTTTTTGTCTACCGTCTATTTTTATCTATTTTTCTATTTTCAATAAGATAAGCGCTATATTGCCTTGAACCAGAGACAATCCAGAAACTAAGACTTAAAGAGTAAATACCCACCTCATCCTACAGCTTGAAAATAATGAGGCTGCAGATAATGAGAGAACTAGATGATGTATGGAATCATAACAATAGTTATGATACAATGTAATAATGATAGTGCAATTGCTGAAATTGTAATTGTCCATACCATTATTTTTTAAGAAATGTGATATTACCTTGATATCTATAATTATGTTGACCATCACCATAAATAATTTTTCATTGTATATATTCCTTCTCTTGTGTAGACACAAATGTCCCGAATAAAATGGAATTTGACAATTATATCAGAATCTTAATCATTCTTAGAAAGATGCAGGTTTTTTCTATGGGTTGAGCAAACGGTAAGGAAAACAATTGTTACTCATTTTTTTTTCATAAATCGTGATGGTAGGCCTATATCCCTTTTCTAATTTCAGTGGCCCTCACCCCCTCTATATCCAGTCATACATAGGAGATACATACATAAATCTACCTCATCAAATGATTTTCTCTTGTAATCAAATAAGTTAAAGAGGAAAGCAATTTAATTTTCTTTTAATAAAACGACAACACCTTTTTTAATTGACATCTGCATTTCTGTTACAGGAAGAAGAGATCGTCAATTCTATTGTCGTGAGTGCGTTTTCTTTACCGTAATGCGTCCATCCATCACGTGTTTTATTGTGTAGAGTCTCAGTGCCATGTGTTCACGGATTTGTGGAGGCGTGACCATTTCATGGAATCTTGAAACCGGACTAGTTGCCGTCTCATTTCATTATTTACATTCAATTCCATTGTAACAGTTATTTGTTGTTAACACAAATTCGATTGATACATTTTTTCTGAACATTTTATCCTTGTCTACATCATCATTACTGGTTGGACAGTCATCATTCCGGTTCAGAGATCGCAACAATTCCGGGTTATTACAAAAACAGTCCTTTAATCATGTTTTAAAGATTCATCGTTGCTGTTTTATTCACTGTTTAAATTGTTTTATACCGGCCATTCACATTTCATTTTGATTTGAAATTAAACTTCAAGACTAGATATCACGTGCTACATCAATTTTATTTCTAAACACTTCGGACTTGTCTGTTGACAAAACCTGTTGTTGTACTCGCTGACTTGTCTGTTGACAAAACCTGTTGTTGTACTCGCGGACTTGTCTGTTGACAAAACCTGTTGTTGTACTAGCGGACTTGTCTGTTGACAAAACCTGCTGTTGTACTCGCTGACTTGTCTGTTGACAAAACCTGTTGTTGTACTCGCTGACTTGTCTGTTGACAAAACCTGTCGTTGTACTCGCGGACTTGTCTGTTGACAAAACCCGTTGTTGTACTCGCGGACTTGTCTGTTGACAAAACCCATTGTTGTACTCGCGGACTTGTCTGTTGACACAACCTGTTGTTGTACTCGCGGACTTGTCTGTTGACAAAACCTGCTGTTGTACTCGCTGACTTATCTGTTAACAAAATCTGTTGTTGTACTCGCGGACTTGTCTGTTGACAAAACCTGTTGTTGTACTCGCGGACTTGTCTGTTGACAAAACCTGTTGTTGTACTCGCGGACTTGTCTGTTGACAAAACCTGTTGTTGTACTCGCGGACTTGTCTGTTGACAAAACCTGTTGTTGTACTCGCGGACTTATATGTTGACAAAACCTGCTATTGTACTCGCTTGACTTGTCTGTTGACAAAACCTGTTGTTGTACTCGCTGACTTGTCTGTAGACAAAACCTGTTGTTGTACTCGCAGACTTGTCTGTTGACAAAACCTGT
>JACSZP010017952.1:0-11565 GCA_016161895.1 Pinna nobilis | reverse complement strand
ATAAATACATGCATACATACGTGCATGCAATCGTGCATCCATGCGTCAATCCATCTTCATTACTTGGATGATTCATCATCAGATGGTTCATCTTATAAAACTTATTAAGAAAATAATACATTATTTCCTTTATACCTATGTATGATATTGATTAAGAAAGTAAACACAAAATAATGATGTTTTAGAACTACGGGTTCATTTAAACAAAACAAATATTTATTTGTTAAAACCTTTTTCATTTGTTTTAGCAGTTGTTGCAAATTTTTAGATGTATTGAATTATTTATGCGTTATTGAACATTTTTCGGACAATGTATTAAATCTTTTTTCGACGTCTAAAAAACAAAAACTTCGTATATGATTTCTACCGTCATCACAGTTATAAAGCTTGTGAAAATGGTTGAAATATCGGGAATAAAACAAAAGGAAAATAAAGTGGAAAACTGAATTGAGTTGAATATTTTAGCAACTGTGTTTTTTTGGTTGAGAATTATCTCAATTTTTGTGAATTAATCAATAATCACAACATAAATTTTTATGTTTTCCTTTCTTTCCTCACGTTCTATTGAAGTAAATCACGAACTAGGTCGTCACGTAGATTAAGTCGATATAGAATTGTGCCAGTTTGTAAATATTTTACATATTGTTCCATTTATTTAATATGCATTGCGCAATTAACTTTGTTTGATCTGTTTTGATATGATCTGGAAAATAGCAATGGATGTAGTTATCGAACTTCGGCAGTCTCATTATTGTAACTTTTCAGGATTATGCTATAAAAGCAAAATGCTTTGAGCGTTCGTTCAATACTGCTTTGTGGTGCATTACGAGTTATTGATACAGCTCAATGGATCAATATTAACCCATTGATGATACATGATGATGTATTATATATACATATTTGGAGTATATTAGTATTTCCGCTACATTTCGTCGTTTTCAGCCGACATGAGCTTTAATGTATTCAAATTGGGAAGTATGTGTGCATTATTTTTATTCTCAATAGGATCACATTACCGATAATTTAACAATTCATTTATCCAACGGCTGGTTAAATATTCAATATATTGATGTATTTTTCTTGTATTGTTTAATTTTTTCCGAAACAATGACTTGGTATGCTATTTTTCGGAAACGATGACCTGATATGCTATTTATCAGAAAAGATGGCCAGATATGGTTTTTTTTCAGAAACGATGGCCTGATATGCTATTTTTCAGAAACGATGGCCTGGTATGCTATTTTGCCGAAACCATGGTCTGGTATGCTCATTTTATTGTGATTAACGAATCAATTTTCCATATAGGCCCTATATAGTGCCAAACATGGAGGAAATGAACTAATTTTACAGTAATTGTTAATTTTGACTCCGGTAGATTTGACCGGTCAGCTGGGGGAAGCTTGTTCTTTCAGGGCCCTGGATCCTTTCTCTGGTCTTTCAGAGGTCTGGGTTTGTCAAGTATTCGCAAAATTTGTATACTTTATCCTGTTTCTACTGGCGATTCCTACCTTGGCATCCTGTGATTCCCATTTCTTTACAGATGTGACCGGGGTATGTTTCTCCGTTATTTTATTTGAATGTGACTTTGGGCTATCTATAGGTGTGACCGGTCGATAGAGGACACTTACTCTCCTATGACACGTGATCTCAACTCTGGAGTTTCCGATGTTTATGTTTGTCCTGTATTCGTCCGATCTATGTAGGGAGTCATGATCGAATGGTAACTCTACATTTGTCATCCATTGTTTTTGTAAGTTTGCTACTAGTAAGTTCAGATTATCCGTCAACGTGATGTCTTTTTTCGTTTATCTTTGNNNNTCCACGGTTGGCCGTCCCTGTCTTTCGGATGAGACAGTAAAAACCGAGTTCCCGTGTCACAATAGGTGTTTGCACGTCAAAGAACCCTCCCTGCTCTACGACCAGCAGTGCCGAGCACAGGCAAAATTTGTCGCCCTTCACCGGCACAGGGTGACGTCTCAATATGAGTGAAATATTCTTGAGTGGGACGTTAAACAACAACGCAACAACAACAACAACAAAATAAGAGAATAGATAATGCGGTGTCCAAATAGCGGTCCGAATTATATAGTTACTCCAAATCTCAATTTTGCCTCAGAATATCGTGGCGATCCTTTTACGAACGATGAAACGTTCTCAAAGAGCTCAAAGATCACACAGACACCAAACATTATCAGACACAGTATGTAAAGCTTTATATCTATAACGAGGATTCGAAATCTAAACTTGGCTCTCCTCATAGCAGTAGGCAAAGGAACTCCGTTTGCATTATTTTTAGAATGTTGCCTCAATGTTTCGAGGCAAATAGTGATATCCAGTTTTTAAACTCGATTTTATAAAACTACAAATAAACCCCGTTAAAGACCGCTAAATAGCATGGTGGCAAGTTGGCAAACACCAATGTAATTAAGAACCAAGTATGAAAAAGATGATAGATTTTCACTAAGATCTAACCACTCAGCAATATTCCTTGCGTTCATCTTTGTCGTCTCTAAGGATAATTTTCCAGGGCACGCACGGTAATGGCCTAACAACTCTGTTTCTTAAGACACATAGAAGGTGTTTACTAGATACATTCAACTCAATGTCCTTAGTTACAAATGAATCTGTTCAATTCTAACTAATTTCATGAGATGCTTTTAGATAAGATACCCCAGTGACGCGTTCTCATTAATTAAGAATGAGTTCATTTCATATATTACTTGTTTTGTTTTCAGGCAAAACTGATCCATTGTCAAGTGACTACCCGGAAAACACAGCCCAACAAAATATCAATAACTTTACTTCAGGGATTAATAGCCAAACAGTAGTGTATCTGGAACTACTGGAACGGTATACTTCCGTGGAGAGTTATTGTGCTGAAGATTAAATATGTTGAGTCTATGCTTCTTGAGTTGCCATTATGAAGATTAGATATAATGATAACATCATATGCAGGGGACGGACAAACGGAAATTCCTATCTACTAAACTAATTTTAAAGCAGAGCTGTAATCTGAATGGCTGTACATGGACAGCTGGACTACAACTCACGAATGTGTTGTTGTTTTGTTCGATCATATAGTTTTTCCGGTAAATCCCTTTCCTCATACGCAAACATTATCACGGAAAGGAGACTTTTGATTCAGTTACACTGCGTCTGCAAGGCTAACAACTCAGAGACGCAGCAATTAGTAAAATATGTTTGAAAATGCCGACGTGGGAAAATCTCGGACAGTTGAATTTATAAGTTCGACCCATTTTGTTTTAATTGTGAAAGGACCTAAACATTATTCGAGACGACGAAAAATTCGATTCATTAAACTTCAAGTCATGAGCAGTATTATAATATGACTATATAGAAGGAAAATATTCGGCACTTTGAAAAAAGTTCGATAGAGCTAGAAATTCGAGTCATTGAAGCTCGACTCATCGAAGTTTATTGTATATAACATTTTGATATATAGTAACTTGGGTAAGTTTCCCTTCTGTGAAAATGTTGATGCCAAGGAAAAGTGGAGAAGCATTTGTACAATCTAATTGAATTCCGTATTGAAAGGTGGGAATCTACCCTGAATTACCGATGACGATGTACATCATGTATACTCGATCCTACATGGAAGTAACAAACTTTCTTCGACGACGTATTGTGAAACTTACAGGTAAATTCATTTAATCCGACAATTAACTCTTTTTCTCGAAGAAAATATTTTCTATCTTTGAATATTAATATTTCAAAATCTAGCAATAGTTATTTAAGTCAGTTTATCAGTTATCCCTGGGCAAAAGAATAGCATTGGATGTGAGCGATTGACGTTCGCCCTTCGGCTTTACTTAGGTATTAGAAGAAACATTCATGTAATAAGAGGACCCTATACCGTTTTTTTTTTCTATTAGTGATGAAAAGACGTTAGAAGACGCCATCCCGTGCTTACGTCATTTCAGCAGTAAGATTACGTAGAGTTACGTTCCATGACTATTGCATATGTTGTTGTGTGAGTGAAATACTCAAGAATATTTCAGTCATTTGGAGACGTCACCGTGTGCAGGTGAAGGGCGACAAATTTTGCCTGTGATCGGCACTTATGGCCGTAGAGCAGGAAGGGTTCTTTAACGTGCAAACACCTACTGTGACACGGGACCTCAGATTTTACTGTCTCATCCGAAAGACAGGCAAGGCCAACCGCGGAGTGACGCTGTTCGGATTCGAACCCCGGACCCTTCGATTCGAACACGCTAACCACTCGGCCAGTCTCGTAGGCCCCTCCATAACTATTGGATATACTATTAAAAACAACCGTTTTCGGTTACCATGTGATACATGAATCATAACGTTGTCTAATGGAATAAAATATACGTACTAAAAGATACGAATAATTGTTAAATCTAATTGAGTAATTATAAAAATCTGCCCTGTGAAGATGTTTCCTGTTCCTGGTGTTTTTTTTTACAATTCTTTCATCTACACCAATTCTATAAATATCAATTATCTATCTAAATATCTGAGTATCAATTTTTAAGTGAAACGTGCGTATGGACCTAATAACAGTTGATCATTTCAGAGAAAAATATGTGCAAACAGAAAATTTGCGATGAATCATTTTTGAAAAGATTTTAAGCATAAACATTTAGTCATTTGTTTTCAGTAGTATTTTTAAGTGAAACGTGCATATGGACCTAATAACAGTTGATCATTTCAGAGAAAAATATGTGCAAACAGAACATTTGCGATTAATCATTTTTGAAAAGATTTTAAGCATAAACACTTAGTCATTTGGTTTCAGTAGTGTAAAATCTTAAACATAATAATAGACTATTTTTCCTTTCACAATGTATGAAAAAAATCTCAAACTCCTTAACAACCAGTGCTCGACATCATAAAACTCAAGAGTTTACTTAAACCTGAGAATTGTGAGCAATCAGAAGCCAGAATTAGCTGGAGTTGAGTAAACTCTCATGCTTAAGTAAATCTCTAAGCTTTATGCATGGTACCCAGACCGGGTGAGACATATAGCACTCCCTTTTACTAACTCTAGAATTTATCAGTCTCACCCGCGGGGAAAGCGATTTTTCATCATCATTCCGTACGGATGGAACATTATGTTTGTTTTAAAAACTAAAATTACGATCTTTTACTTATATTGACAGGAAGGACAACATAGTGAGTGAGAGAAACCTTTAAACTACGCAATCGGGGAGATAATAGGTTTGAATGAACCAAACATAACAGCAACGAGAAATCACCTATATCCATGAATTGAGGGTGGAGATTATGCAATTCCTTCCCGTTTTGTGGAAACTGATGGATGAATGAACCATTTTATTGTCATGAGGAAATTATTTCACATTGAAACTCTAATCAACATATCAATAGTCGCTTTTTTCTTAATATACATCAAGTGGCTTACAGTAAAAACGGAGAATTTTAAACCAAATCACCGATTATCGAATACGCAATCGGATGGTGTAAATAAGCAATACTTCCAGAACGACCGTGGCAAAGAGCCGTTCCGGATATTCAATTTCTGTAATGGTTCTATCCAATATGTTAAGCGATTGTTTGTTCTCTTACAAAACGCAATGATAGATCCGGAAAAAGCAAGTGGTAAAAGAGGAGGCGAACCACTTGCTGATGTTATGAACCAACAAGAAACAAATGAACATTTAAATTTGTCCATTGGTTATTTTAATGTACAATGCCCAGCTACGTCGGTTGGCGATGTTGATAACCATGAAGTAAAATTGATGGACTTCGTGAATTTTTTAAATGTAGAGTCTAACGTGCTACCAGTACACCGTGGACTGACATTCGTTATCAGAAGAATGGAGTATGCTAACTTGTACCACTGTATGACGGACTGGTATAATGTATTTTTGGCAACACGGTCCATTGATCCGGAAAGTATTAAAAACTTATCGGTAATCTTTTTGGACAGTCATCCAATGAGCTCTTTGGATACCGTGTGGTCAACGTTGTTCGGGAAAGTAATCAGAGCGGGTAATCTGAGGAATTCCGAAAAGTTTAGGAATTTAATATTAATGGCGTCTGGACATGACAGTTTTCTAAATCAGCATAAACGACTTAATTTACCTTACTTAGAATCGTTCAAGTCTTTTTTCCTGGAAAAACACGGATTTCATTCTGAACCAAAGATAAATTGTCTCAACTTGAATATAATGTTTATATGGAGAAGAGATTATGTTGCACACCCTCGTAATCCATCGGGAGTTATTCAGAGGAAGATTGCAAACGAGAAACAGTTAGAAGAAGTAACGAGACAGGTTTTAAAAAACGACAATGTTATTGGTCTGCAGTTAGACAATTTCACAATAAAACAACAACTCAGACATATTTCAAAAACAAATATACTTATCGGCATGCATGGTGCGGGGTTATCCTTAAGCTTATTTTTACCTCGCAGAGCGGCAGTGTTAGAACTTTTCCCCAAGTATGTGAACACCGGAAATATTCACTTCCGGTCCTTTGCAAGATGGCGGAAATTACATTATCTATCATGGCGAAATATTAGGAAAGATAGAGAGTTTGACAATTATTATACGGAAGTTGACGTAGACGTGGTACTTCAATATCTAATTCGGTTGAGAAAAAGATTATGCAGCAATAAGTATTGAATTTATTTTTCTATTTTTTTTTTTTACCTAAACGGATCAAAGATGCAAAGGGAAGTACCTAGAAGCTTGTAGTTTTATGTTTTAAATTTCAAACTAACCAATCGATTTTTTTTTTACTCCAAACAATGCAATAAAAGAGCATAACTATGCAATATGCATGAATTCATGAATTCGTTTTGACAGCTCTACTAACGTTGCTATGTCTAAACCAGAGACGTATATAACACAGAGACTAGTAACTTCCTGTACTCTCAATTGATTTGTCGTTCGCAGCGGAAGTGACGATCGGTACTTTTCATTGATTAACATATATGGATAAGTTATTTACCGAGGTGTTCCGAACGAAACCTCGTTTCCACAAAGTTTGAAACGAGAAGGGNNACAATACCGGGCAACAACTGTCACTGCGCCTGCGCGAACAAATCTCGCACTGATCTCATCGCGATAGATGAGAACAATACCGGGCCTGTGATCTCGCGAGAGTTCGATAGTCCGCTAGTCTCTGTGTTATATACGTCTCTGGTCTAAACTGGGTAATCAGAGGCTAATTGTTGTCACTATTTTGTGTATACACGTATATCATTCGTGGCTACGTGGATAGTATGTTCTCCTTCTGGCCTCTGGCCAAGGGGTGGGGGTGGGGTAGGAATCTGCGTCGCGGAGGTAGCTATTGCTTTTTTCTCTTTATTTCTTTACTTCGAATGGGATAGCAAAACACGAGGTCCCGAATCACTGTACATGTCTGCAAGTTAAAGAAACATCGCTTTGCCGTATGTACAGACCAAGTTTGTTACCCTTCCCGACAACGGTGACGTCTCCATATAATTGAAAGATTCTTAGGTGAGACGTTAATGAAGAATACAACTATTCAATCAACATATCTATGTCATCGTGCATTTGATAAGAAAACATGTTAGATACATAATAATGCACTAGGCTAGTCACAAAGGAAGTAAAGAATTTACTTAAATCTGAGAATTTTCTCAACTCCAGCTTCTCAAAGAATCAAAATTCTTAGTGTTAGTTTGAGTTGAGTAAATTCTTAAACATAGGTAAATTCTGGAGTTTTATGGTGCTAGCTCCCAGTATTGATTTACTTTCACATGAAGAGTCGCCGTACTCCCGCGGTAGCACGTAGACCTCATACAGGACGGTCGAGGGTCTCTGGTCTCGGTGGAAGTGTGTAATTCACCCGATCTCCCCTTAGGACGAGACAGGAAACATCGAGGTACATGTATTATGTCAAGGAAGATGTCAGCACATTGAATCTCTCTCACTACTCTGTGGCCCTTTGGAGCACCTGAACTCACCCCGGTTTTAAGTGGGGCTCGTGTAACTCTTTCTTTAGTTTTAAGTGTAGCCGTGTGTATTGCTATGTGTACTGTTGTCCCTCTTTTTGTTTTGGCCAAGGCGTTATCTGTCATTGAAGTTTTGAATTTTGGTTGCCCCTTGGTATCCTCTACTCTCCCTTTTTATCTGAGGTCCTAAAATCCGAGAATCAACCAATATTTGAAGCCCAACAGTGACAGATTTCATGCAATGACGTCATATGAGTGGAACAAATCTTTCGCCAAAATAATGGGGTTATGCCTAAATAGTAAACTCAATATCTTAAGATGTCATACAGGCTAACTTTATCAAACTAGATTCCCATAGAGTATGGTCTTAACTGACACATGTATATGCTTTTTACAGAAAAGGGTGACAACATTTAATTCAATTTTTAAATGTAAGTTAAGTCCTCTTAAGTAATATATGACATTGTTATCATATTTGAAAAGGGATTATAAGTAACAAATACAGGTGGAACAGAAACGGATGAATAACTCGGTGAGTATGCTTTCTACCATTTACACGCCTCTTCGCATTTACAACCCTTTAGTCGTATTCAAACATACACATAAGGTTCTCTCATGGCATAACAAATTGCAAGCGCTTGTGCTTTTTATTTAACAAATAATTAAGTTTATCTGCGTCTGTTTTACGCCCTTTCATCTTCATTTCAATTAAACATTACGCAATCAAGCTATCCATCTAAGCTAGAATCCATCGTATGCAGTGAGGTATATAAAAATCAATGTTTGAAATAGATTTTACTATTTCGATGGAATGCCAAAATAAAACGGTCTTGCCACAGCGGGGTTTGGGCCCTCAACCGGTCGTGATACAAGCCTCCTCCTTGGACCACAGTCTCAGCAGCAGATTAGAAGGACAGATACATATCTACCTAACTGCAGAGTACAAAAAGTTTATGATCAATACAACCAATCAAAATTAGTCACGAGGAGATAATAATAGCAGCGATGCGTTCGAAGACACATAAATAATTTACTTAAACCCATTGAACGTTTCATGTTTAATCGGGGCGGATATCCTATTCTCAAAACTACCATGAATTATAGATATGTTAATCGTTGTTTCATAGATAACTTAAATACTGCTGAATTTTTAGTGAAACTTAATAATAACAATCAACGGTTGATCGGTGGAACAAAATCTAACATCTTTTCCAGTCATACGCATACATTCAAACAGCATAATTATCTAAATACCACTGGCAATGCACTCACACATATTTAATGGTATTCATATATTCGTTTTTCGTGCCCTTTTTATTGCGCTTTTTAAAAAGTGGTGCTAAAATGACATCTCCATGTACAATTCCGTTGCTATAATCAAATTTTGCATAAAGATAACAGTAGTTATCATTATTTCTTTCAATTTAGATCTAGCAATTCTTGAATGAAAGTATGTCTAAACTGCGTACATGATATTTTGAGTCTCTGGAATTATTTTCTCATACGAGTAGCTTTTTGTCCATAAATAAATTTCGTAAAAGCGAATGAGAATAACTCTAAAGATAGCATTTACACAAAAAAAAAGTTGACATTTCAATTACAAGGCCGATCGATTATGCTTTTAAATATTTTGAGTTGTAAGTAGTAATTTCATATCCTTCCTGTGCAGCTCGTCAGAAAGATTGTTGCCCGAAACGAGTCCGCAACACGGAGGATATCATTGGCCTTTTGGAATGGTTCTGACTGTGTGTGTGTTTAAATTAATGTCAAAACTACTTTGAAGAAAGCAATGAAATACTGTTCAATTCAAATCACTGTAACTGTTATAAAATAACGTTTTAGGGTTAATTTTCATTATATTCCATCTTCCCTGAAACTATTAACACAAACTTAATGACGTGGTCTTTTAGCGTTTAATTCTATTAAAGATACAAATTCCACTTTGATTCCAAAGTTTTGTAAAAACCGCAATCAAATTGCCATCATAAGCCATTGCGTCTACCTGGTCCAATTCCGTTAAGGATTTGCAATAATTTTCCAAATTGAGAACGTTATTTTGTCCAACTGGTCCATATTCATTAAGACTTTGATTTTCGAATATTTCTTGGTTCTACGATTTTATTCCAACGAAATTTAAGGACATCTCTCAATCGTATATATATTTTCACATTTGAATGATCACACGGTATTTTATAACTATAGAATGCAATGTTATTGGTTTTTGCTCACAGCAACTTATTGTGACAGAGTTCAGGGGTGGGCGCCGTAATGCTTAAGAATTTACTTAAGTCTGACTTTTTTGTCAAATTCGGCCTGTTAGCCAATTCAAAGTCGGAATCTGTTGGAGATGAGAAATTTTTCAGACTTAAGTAAATTCTTAAGTTTTATGGTGTCAAACCCTGTCTGTCGCCATATGACGTTAACTTTTATTTGTTATAGACTCCGTATGAACCATTGGTCTTATTTTAACCGAACATGATAGGATAGATCCCATATAAAGCTGGATGAAGACGAAGAAATATCAAGCTCAATAAGAACCCACAAGAGTGGACAAAAAGAGATAATTCTTAGTACAATTCAACAAATATTCTTATCTAGAGCCGAATATTAGATTTCCTTTTTTTATTTTACATACAAATTAGTTGTATAGTCAACATCTACAACCTTTGCGAATGAAAATGATATCTGTCTATAAATGTGCTTATAATGGGCATTGGGTGTCATTTATGGAAAAAATTTATCATCCTTCAAGGATTGGCAATTTTTTAATGTTGCAAAAGTGACTATGTGTCGCAAACCATGAACGTTTTGCATAACCATATGCTTTTGAAACATGTAGGAATTAATGATAGGATTGTTTTTGCAAAGTGCTTGTCTAAAAGGGTAAAAAAATCAATGTTTATCGACACTAAGAAGTAGTCAAATGGTCAATTTTATGCAGAACGTATCCTCGTCTCTAGATTGAATATAGCGGTATTTTCTATGTCTGTTGTGACACAATTGTCATTTTCCAACAAACTTAAATTGCTAACTTTTGAAAACAAAATTGATATGAATATGATTTATAATGTAGAAATCATATTTCTAGACAATATCTTATTAATTATAGGATGTGTGCATGTGATTTTCATGTCGGAGGTCAAGGATATATTAACAACTCGTGCAGTATCTACCGGTAATGAAATCGAGGAGTGAAGACAGTGCGTAGATTTCTGATGCGATGTTACAAACAAAAGATAGTTTATAATATCATTCTTCGATGGTTAAAATTCAAAGATACACGTACTACTGTCCGTCAATTAAAGCAGTTTTACTATAATGACAAAAAAATCAACAACAAAACCAAAATAAAAACCAAAAAATGTAAACAAAAAAAGATCATAAAATGCTAAAATTGCTATCGATTGATAGTATAACCGCAGTCAATTTAACAACCTTGACATGTGTTTGTAATATCCATATGCTTGTAATATCTATAAGAATGCCGAACATGATTGCATGTACGGGATGGACAAAGAGACTAAAAGAAAACAACAACAACAACTGTGCAACTCCCGCGACGATTGTGTAAGACTACCGAATCCAATAGTAGAACCTCAAACCTACGTTTGTAATGTCTATAAAAATTCATGGATGAC
>JACSZP010017951.1:0-18261 GCA_016161895.1 Pinna nobilis | reverse complement strand
GAAGTACGTCAAAAGTAGGTCAAGACTTACCGATAGTGATGTCAGGGGGTTCGAGACAAGCACGTGGGATGCGAGACAGAGATATCTCAGAATGGGTATATTGATGGATTTCTCTGTGCGGGGTGAGAGAAAGTAAAAACCAAGGTCCCAGATCACTTTATTATTATGTCAAAGAATTCTTACTGCTCAATGGCCATAGATGCCGAGCGAAATAAAATTTGTTGCCCATCTGTATAAATGAAAGATTACTATAGTGGATATAGAACAATACAACAAAATCTCTGAATTCTTATTTCAATACTTTTAGTGAAAATGAAGCAACAAGCGTAAAGGGCGATGAGAAAAAGCGTCGTTACCGACCCAAGAAAAGGAAAGTGGTAGACAGATCACCTCGTCTCACAGTTTTGAGTTATCAGTCAGATATCAAAGAAGTGGAATGCAGGCTTGATTTATCCAACAGGAGCACTGTGACATTTAAGTTTGAATTGGAGAGTGACAAACCAGAAGAAATTGCTGAAAGTCTGGTAAATAATTCTAATCTGCTATCATATTTGAATTCCTCAATGTTAATATTCCTGATCCTGAAGTCCTGAATTGATCGTGCCAACAGTTTGACTTGAAGTAGGGTATATACTTGATGCTTAAGCTTTTGTGTGCGTGTCTGTCCATCCTATATTACTACTTTTGTAAAAGATATCTCCGTTATGAACAAACGATGAACTTATGATGATTTAGTATGACTTCCTGTTTATATCTCTGTTCAGATTTCAGGATTCTAATTTCAATTTCCTTGTTTGACTTTGCATTTGAATGTGTCAGGACATCACACGTGTCATGTTCATCACTAATATCTCAAGTATGAATGAGGATAGGCTGTTGAAATTCGATAAGATGATTTACTTTTGGCTATGTCTATCTGCCTGTATGTCAACATTTGGTTAAAGTTTCTATTTTAAGCAAAATCTTTGCAACTGAGAGAGATAAAAACATTAAACAGTACCTGTAAGGTTAGATTCCAGAATTTTTTTTCCATAAACCATTCCTTATTATCTTGGACTTTCGCATAGTTGAATTTAAGAAATATCATTGCTGTATAAGAAATCTTAGCAGTACAGGTCTAGATACATAGGCGTACATGCTTTTCATCGGTTAGTAAGATTTTACTTTGCAATCCAATCATTCCTTCTCAGCAAATGTGCGTTAGTTGAATAAGCTGAAAAGTAATAGAGAAATTCTATTATCAGCAGTACTTTTTACCAGATTATGTCTTCTGAAATCTCCACTGAGTAAAATACAGTGGAGTTTTGTCTACAACAAAGTCAAAGGGGATTGACTTTTGACTTCGTTATTTGCATCCTTTGTTTTAAACATTAAAATTTTTAACAGAAATAGATAAATAGTAACTCTTTTTGGGATTTTATTCCTTTTCGTTATAGCACTGAATTCGTAATAAATGATTCATTTAAACCAACTGTACTGTATAATGAATACAATTTTTCTGAATTACCGTTAGATATGGTTGAAACGGAGCATGATCATCAGGAAGGGTTTGAAAATTGTATTGAATGTGTCAATCTCAGAGCTCTTGAGCAGTATTTGTCTTTAGATTCTGATTGGTTCGAGGTTGCTTGACAGAGGTGACAGGCTTTTCCTGTCCTTTGGGTGACACGATATAAACCAAGGCCACATGTCACAATCGGATTAGGCATATCAAAGAACTTTCACTGGTCAGTGGCAATATCTGCAGAACATAGACCAAAATTTGTTCAGCATTTGCTTATGTGGCCATATGAACAAAAGATTCTTTAGTAGGATGTTAAACATTAGTTTGAGAACAACAACAATTGTCAATCAAATTTGTTTGTTGCTTAGCCATCAATTTCAGTTGTAAAATCACTATTCTTACAGGTATTGGAAGACTTATTACCAGAAAACCAGTCAGCTATGATGATACAGCTACTTACTGAGGTAGAGAACATGGTCAGAGATGACCCTTCCAATGCTGTGTGTATGCAGCTAAGTTTTGTTGGTACACCATCATCTAGTCCAAGTACCATCAGGAAAGCAAAACCATCAGCAGAATCTGAAGCTGCCAAAGTAAGTCTAGAAAGCCTGTGCTTTTGTGTGTTTTTCTTCTTTTATTGTTTTCCTGGTTTATTAGAATATGGTCAATATTTATGAGGTGCGTAATCCTGATTGTATTTAGAAAAAATGTTCTAAAGTTCTCTGTATAAATTGTCAAATTTTTAAAATTACATATTAGTGGGGGCACAAACATTACATAGATTAGCAGTTCTGTAATATTTTTCTTAAATTTTATAATCTCAGAATCAGTAAGAAGTCTCTCATTCTTAGTCACCTGAAAATTCTCTTTCAATCTGTCAGGCTTTCAGAAAGGGATTGAGGGTAAAAAGAAATTTAAGACGAAAGGTTTGATATTTCCCTCTGCATGGCCAAACTTCACTTCAGCCACAGCATGCAAATCAAAAAACCAAAACAAACAATCACCATTTCAGTTTGCTAAATTTTGCCTTGTAATTTGAAAATTTGGAATTCATACTTGCTCTCTTTTTTCAGAGTATGGCAAATTTGATTTGCTTTTGAAATTTTGAGCTTTTTTTGTTCCTTAATTTGCTATATTTATGAATAATTTTATACAATTTTTTTTTTCTGAAGAAAAGTAAAATGTTTTGGGTTGCTTAATTTTAGCTCAACTTGAAAACTTCAGTCATCTGCAAGTTTTGAGAATCCCCTTATTGCTGAGAATTCAATATTCGTATTTGCTTGAGTAAAAACAGTTCAAATTGGGATTTAAACAAATCGTTTAGAAGTTTCCAAGATAGGTGCTGACTGTTTCAGTGGTTGACTATAGAAAAATTGATTTATACGTATTTAGAATGTAACCTCAAATTTATGCCAAGACACAGTGGATTTACCATATCAAAGATCCCTTCTGAATTATTCTAAAGGCCAAACATTAAGGGTCTCTCACTGACATTCTTTGATACTCCATGTAAGTGTAAGATTCCTAACTTGGACGTGAAAATTCAGGATAATCCAGATCATTATGGTATCTAATTATCTTGTATTCCCAACAGTTCTTTTATCATGTTACTTCTCATAAAGAGCTAGCTATGGTTACTTTGTAACATGCTTACCTGAAGATTAAAGAGTTAGGAATAAGAGTCTGGATCTCATCAAGACTGGTTTCTTGTTCCTCTAATTAAAACAAAAAAATATCATTCAGGTACAGAGTCAAGTACATTGAAGATAGTTCATTACATAGGATTAAGTTTCTTATGTAGTTAAAGATTTCTGAAGCTTGCATAAGTTACATGCTGCAGCTGCGTAACTGAAATAATCTTTAAAGTAGCATCAAACATGAATGGAAAAAATCCATGCCCCTATATCTTCTGTTCTAAGAGAGTAAAACAACATTTACTGTCATACAAGACAAATTCTATGGAAAAAAACTCTATCTGTTGCCAAAAATAAAAAACAAATTAGAGACCCTGTTTGATATTGTATCTAATTTCATTGACAGAAAAGCTAACATTTTGCTCAGAAGTGAATGATTGTTGGAAGGGCAGTTTTTCTCTCTTATATTCATCTTTTAACAGCAATGATCAAGTGAAGAGAACTTGTCTAGTAAATGGGACTGATTATCTCTGAACATTGTGACATGTGATGCTCTTTTTGGTATATATGAGCAATGTAGGTTCTGAGTAAATTCTGTATTTAAATATCAGGTTGGTTGTTGACATTTATATTTCAAAAATACCGATTAAGATATATCATCAAAATATAGATGTTGCACTGTTTTTTATTCTCAAATGGTAGTTTTATCATATATTTTACAACAAATGTCAGTGATTTTAGATGGTGAAATAGATATTTCCTATTTCATACAAAGGTTTTACTCAAAATATGAAAGAGATGATACATGTAAATACATATATACACAATTTTTTCTTAAAATAAATAACACTAACATGAGGTAAGATACAATTTCTCCAAGTACTACAGATAACTGTGATATTTTACAGAGACTTCTGTTTGATATGGATGGAGATGGTGGCCAAGGCTCTGATGATGGGAGGCATGAACTTGGAGTAAAAGCAGTGACTGATTGTGTTGATGGCAATTTAATACCAGAACTGGAAAAGGCTGAATCTCGTGTGGTGGAAAGTAAAAAGAGAAATTTCATAGTTAGCCGTGTATCAGAAAAGACACTACTTGAATCCAAAATATCAGAGGATGATGGCGAGGACCATGCTGCAGTTTCTGATGCTAATATATCACCGGAGAATACCCAGAGTTCTTTGCCCTCATCTAGTACGACAACTGTCCATTCCCAACATAGCTACATTGTTGATAGTGATAATACAACAGTGTCAGACACGGAACGGTCCTTAAAAGGAAGTAAAAATGTACCAGTGGATATCAGTGATCTGCGACAGAAATTGAATGAATTGACACAGAAAGCTGGCACCCCAAACCTCCCATTACCAGAAACAGGTGAAAAAGTACCCTCTCTTGGTGGAACAGGACCTATCCCAACCCCAGTTGCTGAAAGCCAACCCACTATAGTATCAGAAGGACAATCTCTACAGTCAAGTGAACGAAGTCAAAAATCAGCAACTCCAGATTCATCACAGTCTGGTCATGTACAGCAACAAAGTGCAACAGTGCCACCAACCCATCAGCAAAAGCAACAGCCCATGATCCAACAAGAAAATATATCACATGCACAGCATGTGGAATATGGTTTAAACAATAGCCAGTCTGTTCCAAATAACTTGGGCTTAGCAGCTCAGTATCAGCAACCACCACAGCAACAACAGCAAGGACAACAGCTATTGCAGCAACAGCAACATCAGCCTTCTCTTCCTCAGCAACAACAACAGCAACAAATCCCTGGACAACAGCAACCACTCCCGACACAACAGCAACAAATCCCTGGACAACAGCAAATGTTCTATCAACAGAATCTTCAGTATCCAGTAATGGTACCATCCATGATGTCTTCAGATCCAATGATGCAAGTGCAGAGACATTTTATGAATCAACATTTGATGTATTTATCATGGTTGCAACAACTTCAAACATTTCAACAACAACAGCAGCAACAGCAACAAAATACTCAATTTGCACCAAATGTTTTTCTGCAGCCTAATTGGATGATGCATTCTGGACAGATGCCATTTTATCATACGATTCCTGGGGCACAGCCTCAACAGTTACAGGCAAATATTCCCCCTGAGCATGCTGCTGGATCACACCCACCATCTCCTACTCTAGGTAGGAAGAAGAGTGATTTGGAGTCGCAGCCTAATGTTGGACAAGGACAAGCTGGGATGCCAATGGGTGAGGCACAATCACCACATGTGAAAAAGGTGGAAAGTATTAAAAATCTAGAAAATTTGGCACAGGAATTACGAAAATTGCGAGGGAATCGGAGGGAGAAAACTGCAGGTGGCATTTCAGACCCACAACTTTCTCTAACAGGATCTGATATGACACAATTAATCCAACAGCAAGGTGCTGTTGCCTCAAATGTCCCCGAAGGGGGAATGCATACATCACTTTCATTAGAAAGTGTTAAACAAACTGATGACAGCAAAGTGGATAAGAAACCACAACCAGCAAATGATGCTGAGCCTAAGAAATTCAGATTCTCTGTGAGTGCAGTGAAAGATGATCCTCTGAAAAAGACGTCAGAGCTAGAGTCAGAACAAATGTCACCAAGGAACAAATCAGAAATAGAGCAGGAAGGAACAAAATTAGAATCTGCAGAAAATGCTGATGACATAGTGAAACAGACACTTAATGCCATTGTGGACAAAGTCTCATTAGACATTAAATCGGAAGTAGAGAGTAACAGTAAACCTGATGAAAAAGTTGCTACAAGCAACAGAAAGGGTCGCTTTCAGGTTACAAAGGTGGAGGATAAACCTGCTGATTTGTCTGTCTCAAAGACTGAAGAACCAAGAAATTTGAATGTAATTGGTGAAGGGGCTAGTGCAAATAACCTTGACTCTACCCAACCTCAGCTTGATAGTAGTAGCACAGTAAGTAATAGTCAAAGCATGAAGCCATCACCACTGAAATACATGAGCAGGGTTGGGAGCTTTTCTACAACTTCATCCACTCCTCTTGTACATGATAAATACTCAAAGTGTAGTGGTGCTTTTCCCAGGCGTAGAAGGGTTAAGTCGCTAAGCAGCTGTGATGGTATTGGGAATTGTCCCGAGTGTGGAAAAAATGCTCATTTTAGTGGTGATGGGAAAGCTTTCTCAATCAAAGGACATAATAATATGCATGCAACTTTGCCTAAAATTCGCATTGACAATCCAAACTTGTCATCTGAGAGTTCAGATGAAAATGAGACAAAAGGTGTGGAGATGGGTAATCAGACGTCACCAGCTTTGATGGTCACAAATATTTGGAAACATGAGACGACTGTTCATGGTAAAAAGGTATGAAATGCCTTGATACAAATGTTCACCATATATATCCTCATTATACCTATAACATAAGCACCACTGGCTGGGTAATGCAACCCATACCTACAAAAATGATTAATTATCTAACAAACTATAGTGAGCAAGTTCCTAGTGTTGAATCAAGTTCCCATGAAAATAACTGATCATTGGAATAATGTAACTGAATAACCAGGATTTACCACATGATTTGTAATTAACATTGGAGGGTCAACCCAACTAGTTTATTAATATTTCTTAATATTGCTGCAGTGTGGAAATAAGTTTTGGTTAGCACCATAATGAAGGTAAAAGTGCTATATATATAGCACTTACCTTGATTGTCTGTCCATCAGTCCTCTTGCACTTTATATCAGTTGTGAATTAATAATATCTTACGTCTTCAATCTTAAGTTCACATGGTGATTTAACAGAACCTTTTATGTTTTGATTGCGTAACCGATAATTAATGTTACTGTCAACATTTAAATTTCCTTGTTATAGCATTAAGCTGGTTCAGATTTCACAATTTTTTACCCTGTTATGAACTTTATCATATAAAGTGAAGAATCTTGATTATGTCAGGTCAATCATTGACTTTGGTCTTTTCACTGTCGCAGCAGTGACCCAAAACATCAGAAAACTGATAATGTCACAGAAAGTGCCTAAACCATTGACCTTTTGATCAAGCCAGCAAACTACACAGCTACAGCAAAATACCCTTAACTGTTTAGGTCAATTTTAAAGGTCACAAATGTAATCTAGAAAAAAAAATGGGGGCATGAATCTCAACTGTAATTTTGATTTCTAGTGAATTTATCAAGTTACAAGAATTTCACATAACTAATTTTATTGCCGTATCTCCCCAAACCCTCAGGTTGTCTACGTTTTGAATATCAAATAATGATTTGAATCAAAATTCTCTGAGTAAGATGATTAATTGTTTTGTAGTATGGTTACTCGAGTTTAAGATGCCTTTGTATAAGCTTTTCACAAGGTATACACAGCTTTTTTGCCTTGCATCCATGTATAAACGGATTGACATGCTTTGGGACTCTATCTTCTTGCACACTTGAATCTGTTCATAATTCTTAATGTTAGGAAAAGTAATTTCTTGAAAATATTTGACAACAGAAACATGGAAAGCATTTGAATATATTTACTTTATATGCAAATGAGTCATGCTCATTAATTTAAAGATAGAATTTAACTGTTTGATAGGGACTCTTTCATTTTCATCTAAGTCAGTTTTATTACATAATCTTGAATTAACCAAACTGCCAGTAAGAATGAAGACTTTAAATCGTCAGTTATATTCTTATTTGTAATTGATAACAATTTTATTCATCAATTAGTTTTGGTAAGCCATACTTGAGGAATGTCTGGTGTACATTATTCTGACTTCATTAATTGAACATTAACCCTTTCAACCCCAAGTGTCTGAATGGTATGCTCTTTTCTATTGGACCAGTCTATTTCGGTTTGTGGTGGTGAAAGGGTTAAACTTATGAAAAATTGCTATTAGAATCTGTCTTGCGGTACCACTGTCACCAGACAATCCGTTTTAGAGACTACTTGTGAAAATTATTTACCACCGTCCACCATAACATGGTTAGGGGCCATATGTTGTTACCCGTATTCTGTCATTCCATCATAATACAGATCGTATTTTCATTATCCGAGTCATACATGGACATTTTGAATTGAAATTTAGTATTGAGATCTCTCATAGCTATAGGCAGGCCAGGGTCAAATTTGGTGTGGTGGAACTATTTTGAGCAATATTCCACATCTTTCTGAAATTCACATTGTGATTTGACCTGTGAAAAATGTGGAATTGTATGCCACAGTGGACTCAGAAAATTTGTTGAAAATTAAGTTTTGTTGTAGTAACTTTTTTCATACATTGACCTTTTGAGTTGAAATTTGGTATTATAGCATTTTGGATATTAGTAAATCAGGAAGAAAATTCTGTATATTCTCATTTTATCACTATTTTCTTAGGTCCCAAAGACGGTAACAGAGGAAGAACAAAGTGTCAAGGATACAGGAGTAAGTTTACAGCCTGAGGATACAGTATTCGAAGATGGAACTCCAGTAGCAAAAAGTAGTGATGAAAGAAAGGAGACCAAAAGTAATGCAATTGAGAAAAGGCCTAGCAACGGATGTAATTTGCAAGATAATCCAGAGTATCAAGATATGGTTTTAAGGTAACTTAAGATATTGATTAGATATCTGGCTTGTATTGTCATCATTTATTTAGGTGTTGTATCAATGTGTAGCTCACGGGGCAGAAGTCTGGAGAGCTAATGCCAAACGCCTGGTGCTAGACAAATTTTTACATGGATACATCTTTTGAACTGGAAAAGATTCGGCTTTGGTATTTTATATATGGATTCCTCATGATTAGGGACTTAATTTAGGGCAATAAATTTTGACCTAATGACCTCCGACTTTGGCTCACTTTAAGAAAACTTTAACACTATGCTTTTATAACCTATGGGAGCTTTACTGTCATATGATGGACAAATCTTGTCACTCCTGCTGAATATGTTGTAACGGGAGTATAAGTC
Source organism: Pinna nobilis (assembly GCA_016161895.1). Lineage (NCBI taxonomy): Eukaryota > Metazoa > Mollusca > Bivalvia > Pterioida > Pinnidae > Pinna > Pinna nobilis. Next base: position 9,206 of record JACSZP010017951.1, on the reverse strand, counting down.
CCTCATGTAGGCCTCGTCAGCCGAGTGAATTGAGCATTGTACTTGTAATCCTGAAAACTTCTCACCTCAAGTGTGAATCCACATAGATATATTTTAATTATGCAAGAAAGTTCACCAGTTGACTAGAGTTGACTTTGTAATGTTGAAAGTTGCATAAAACACCAGAAGAAGAGACTACATAAATGCTGCATCTGGTGTCTAATGAAAGGAGTTCTGAGAACTTGTATTCAACATAATTTTAGAGCTCATTCTGAGCATTGAATGTCACACCCTGAGAACATATTTGAACCACTATTCTCAGGTTGTGAGTAGTTATGATATCTTAGAATGAAGAATATGAGCCTTTACATCCAATATAGATTGAAAACTCTGAAAAATATATTTAAAAGTATTCCTTGCAGTATGATGTATGCATTATATACAAGATATGTGATACCCTGTTGATCATATGAATGCTTCATTGATTGTTTTTTACTTTTTCAGACATGAGGAAGAGCGGAAAAACCTGCAAATTAAACAGCAGAAGGAAATTCAGGAATTGATGAAGAAATTAGGCCTACCTGTGCCTTTTATACCTCCCCCTCCCCCGCCACCACCCCTATCTATGGCCAGTGGAACAAATCTTATGAGCCCTCAAATTCAGAACTTGCAAACACTTCAACAACAATTTTCAAACTTGCAATTAAATTCTGGAAGGGAACAAACAAGTCTGTTCAAACAAAAGAGACCTATTGTAGATAATTTATTAAATGCTCCTTATTCGAGAACATCTTCTACTCCAAAGGAGAGTAAAAGTACTGTTGATGAAGTTGTACCAGACAAACAGAAGGGTGACGAGGATTCTGAGTCTGATATACCATCTTTGTCAAATTCTGATCGATCACAGTCGCCCTCGGTGTCAAAATCTGTGCCAGAGTCTAGTGTACAAAATGAGCAGGAAAACAAAGATGTAGTGGACACTGATATAGGTAGTAACGAGGAAAGTAGTAAAAATGTCAAGGTAGACTGTGATAAAAGCGCTGATGAATCGGACAGTGTTAATGTATCATATGACCAGTGTAGTCGGAAGTCCAGTACCGATATGACGGCCATGTCCACAGTAGATTCGGCATTATCTTCCAGTTCCAGTAATCTTCAGCAACTCCAGGGTCAGAAGCAAGCAACACAAAGTCAGTTTACGCCTCTGCCTCCCAGCCAGCAACAGGTTATGATGACGCCACAGTTTATGATGTTTCCTTACCCGGGTTATCCGTACACTGCTCCACCAATGCCAATGCAAATGCCTGCACAATATACACAGGGTGCTAATGCACACTACAATACAGTTCCTGGGTACATGTCAGGGTTAGGACCATACAGCATGTTGGCACCGGGACAGACACAAGCCATGTCGTCAGGAAATCAGGTGTCTGGTTCTGATTCCACGGTCACAACCACAGCTGCTGCCATACCTACGCCAGCATCCACTTCCAGTCAATACACACATGTACCATTAACACAGAGTTAATCATTGCCAAATGTCTTTCATGTAATCATCTGTAACTTACCTTCAACATACAAAAGTGATATAATCATTCTTCACATAGAGAGAGATCAGCAACATAATGTATTATTATCATTGTGGAGTCTGCCAGGTGATATGGGAACAAAGTTGGTTCTTTTGGACCGTCAAAGTATGAAAGTATTTCTGCTGTCTGAACAGATCTTATTATTTTTACAATTTATCCAAAAATTGTGTATTTTAAATAGTTATTATATAACTTGTTATCCAGGAGTAATGTTTAACACAGTACGATTAACAACAGTCAAGGTACTTGATGCGAAAGGGAAATGTTTATGGGCTTATTTACAAAGTGATGTATTACTCAATGTATAGGTATAACTAAAAAAAAAGTATGAATGTTTTGGTTAAGTGATGTTATAAGTGAAATACGTGGACATTTTATTTAACAGAAATGAAATTCCATTCTGGTGCACAAGTTCTTATATTTTTCTGAAATTCATCTCGCTCTCACAAGAGCTGTGAATTTGAAATGGGATTTTTTTTTTTTACCTTTTCAGTCCTTAATTATTCTTAATAAGTGTACACCATAATTTCATGAAATTTCAAAAGTATGGTGCATTTAACATTATAGGTGACAACGTACTGTTAAGTGTTTTTCTTTTCTTATCTATCTTCCAGGGGTTAAAATGGTTTAATACACATCTATCTCCTTATCTCTGATCTTACTATAGGGGTGCCTTTTCGTTAGGTTGTTTCAATGAATGGAGTTTGTCATTATAGTTTAAAAAAGAATTGGTTCAATAAGGTAAAAATTTTACAAAACAATGAAGGGTAACCTAGTTTAGAAATTTAAGAAAAATTTGTTTAATTCATGCTTTGGAGAGGGCGCTTTTGGTTATAATGATAACTTAAGATGGTTCAAGGAATTTGCCATAGCACCAAATAGGAACACTGGCTCAAAGGCTGACCATGATAACTGATAACTATTTGTCAAGACACTATTTAGGCCTCATTTTACTTGTTATTAGTAAAATAAGACAATTCAAATTCATGTTTAATTCCCATTTCAGAAAAACCAAAGAGTTTATAAATCCTAAGACATATAAATGAATGTAAGATTTTATCTTAAGCTAAAAAGGGTAAGGGTTCAGATGTTCTTTTTCTTCATTCCAATACTTTTTGAACAAGCTCGTTGGTCTTCCTATTGAATTATATTGACAAAAAAAGAAAATACTTTTCATTTGAAAATCCTCCTTTTTATCTTTGGGATGTTTTTGTGTTTTAAGAATATTAAAACTTAAAGACTGGATGTAAATTATCGACTTGTCTGCATCCTATCATACACATGTGTTCTCGAAAATGTAATGCGCTTTTGTACGCTGATTCAATTTACATTGATCACAAATAAATCAAGTATGATTTATTTCATAGAATTAAACAGTAATATATTGTTGATTGGTCTATGTATTATACATAACAATAGTTCCATGTGCAATTTTATTGTTATTACACATTGTGTATGCCATCACGCTTCTTGGTCAGTGGCTGTTACTAAAGAAAGTCATCTTGATCTTTTTGTGTATCAAAGTTTGTCTACTATAGGTTGAATATCATCATATTTGAGAAAACATTTTATTAGGTTTTAAGTAATGTTTACATTTATTTCATCGTTTGGGAAGATGTTGACTGAAGTCCATGCAAACATTTTCCCTTTTGGAGGGTCTTTCGTTTAGAGTTCTCATGGATAAGTTGAGAAAATTAAGAATTACATGTCGTAAAAGAAACTATGGTCAATAGTTAAAAACAAAATCCTTCTTGATTTTCTTCAGACTTATTTCCAGAGACTGCTTATTACCTAGTTAAAAAAAAAATTGCAAATGTTTCAGTTGCCATATATATTTCTTCCTGTGATGATGATGCAAACACAAAAAATAGATTTTCTTTCATTTGTCCACACAATTAGTATTTTTTAGCAATTTCTTTTTGCACTTACTGAAAATCGTTGCCATTCTTTTTATCCAATTCAACTGTCTAGTAAAACTCTTGATTAAAGTTTCTATGGCAGTAACGGTATTGCAGGATACAAGGTTGGTGCTTGTCCTAAGAATAACTTAGAACAAGCCTTCTGTGTAATATCTCTTTGGGATGTGTGATCAGCATTTCACGCTTGATTGATTCTCTGTGATTTGGCCACCCTCTCATAAGTGTAAGCAGTCTCATCTTCCCTCCCATGTCATAAGTGAAGAACTTTGTAATTACTTGTGCAAATTTGCTACCATGTCAAAATTACATATTGTAGATACATGTAAATTATTTCCCTTTTAAGCAGTGCTATTGAACCTCTGCAGTGAACTTGATGATTGTGAGTGTAAGTAGTCTTCTAACTTCATTCCATAGTATGTTACAAAATAGAAGAAAAAGCTCAAACATTTGTGCCAGCCCCAGTTACTTCCCTTTGAAGGATGCTTCTACTTAATTTTGTGAGCGAATTGGATACTGAATGTCCTCTTACTGTATTATATGTGTCTTACAAGGTTATTTTTGAGGTATAAGCATGTCTGTGCACAGGCTAAAGCTGGCTCTTATGAAAACAAAAGTTGTAAATTAAGCCTTTTAATACCAAGTTTTAAACCTCAATTTTTTGCATTGAAGGACTGGCTTTTAAAATACTGTCAGTCTGTTGTTTACCCTGTAAAAATCAACACCATGGTGAGTTTCCTGTTGAATCCTCATCAACTCTTATGTAAATAACAATCTCTTGACTGCGTTATTATTTAACAATACATGGTCATAAAGGGTTTTGTTTTTTTGCATATCTGTTCTGTTTGAAAGCAAGCTTGTTTATGCTGCTATATATTGTGCGCGGTTTTGATGATTACTTTTCATTATTGGTTTTTAAGTGATTTAATCGTACATTGAGCTTTAAGACTACCACATGAAATGGACAAAATTGAAAACTAAAGTGCACACTTCAGATATTATAATGTATTTAATTCAATGAATTTTAGATGTTTATCGAATATACTTGCACAGAGATATAAAGTAACACACTGCTGTTTGCTTAACTCAACTCTGGTCATTCTCTTAGCCATATGTAGATGGAAAATTACTGATATATCTGAATGCTGGGTAAGGAGTTTGATTGGCATGAATGAAATTCATAGCCAACGTTTAATTATTTATTTTAACTCACGGTTAAGCCTACTTTTGAAGGGTCTTGTCAGACCTTTGATTACTTGAAGGTCCTGGTCAGTGTTCTCAACTCATAATATCAGCCAGCGCTTGAAGTTCGGCAAGAAATTGGTAGTATCCTACGAAGTTTATTCAGACTTCTGCATAGCTTCTCTGGAGATTGGGAAGTTATTGGTATGAACCAGCATTGATAAGACTGGTTTTTCCTGTCTAGCAAATGAGATAGTAAAATCCAGATCCTTTATTACTATACCGGTAGGTATCAGCTCATTTAAGAATCCTCACTTTTTAATGGCCTCAAGTGGCAAGCATAGGCCAAAATTTGCAGCCCTTCATCAGCATTCAGTAACATCTCCATATGAGGGAAAGTTCCTTGAGTGGGACATTAAACTTGAGATGCTTTCCATTGAATGCTATCCCTTCCTTATATGTAATGCTTTAGATAATTTGTTCAAGGAAAAAAATGACAAATGATTTTTTCAAAAGAAGACAAAATTTTATCAGCCTGGTTCTGATGGATAAGGTAACATGAGATTAAGATAGATCACTGACCAGTGTGGAAACCAGCATTTATAAATATACTTAATACAAGCTTACAAAAAAATCATATATACAAATGTATATTGCTGAAAAGTAACGGAGTACATGTGTGCAGTTTACTTGAAAAAAAAAGAACTGTGGTAGTTAAACTGACTTATGTAGAATGAAACTACTGTTTACACTATTTTAAAACTGTGATAAGAACAATGATGTGCTCAGAGTTTTCTGTGAGGGATTTTTATGTAAATGAAGTTGTACATAGGACAGGAACAAATTCAATGGAATTTTAATAGATTCTAAAGGATCTGACCAAAACTTATATTTTCTGCCAGCCTGTGACTGACTTGTGCACAAAAAAAAATCTTTGTTAAAAGAAATTGACACATTTATCACAATTTTAATTTTTGTTGCAAAGTTATATTTTGAAATCTTTCATGAACAATGCAAAGGGAAGCTTTTTTGCAGTAAAGAGTGCCAGGAAGTAATACTGTGTTGTGTTTTATTGCACCTTTCACTTGCATGACGGGCCCGATGTGGCTGAGTGATTAGTGTGTTTGTCTTCTGATAGTGAGGTATCCATGGCGGTCTATGGTTGGCTGTTCTTGTCCTTCAGAGGAGATAGTAAAAACAGAGGTTCTATATCACAGTAGGTGTCAGCACGATAAAGAACCCGTATTGCTCAGTGGCCTCAAGTGCTGAGCGTAGGCCCTTCACTGGCATTTATGGCATCACCATGGGCATATATAGGCTCAGTGATTAGCATGTTCTACTTCTGATATTGAAGCTGTGGTTTTGAATCTGTGCCTTGCTGTCGCCATGATATGACTGCAATATTGTTGAAAGTGGCGTAAAACAATATTAACTTAACTGTGCCTTGCTACAGTTTGTTGTCTGTCTTTTGGATGAGACCGTAAAAACAGAAATTCTGTGTCAAATAAGGTGTTGGCGCGATAAAGAATCCTTACTGTTCTTACCATAATTACTGAGCATAGGCCATATTTCTTGCACCTCATTGGCATTGGTTGCATCTTAAGAGAAAGAAAAAGGAAGAATGATTGTATTGTACTGTGAAAGACTGCTGTATTTTGTGTCCCCACCATGGATTGGTCGGGGGACATAGAGGCTAGTGTAACCTCTGTTAAGTCCTTTTGACATAATGCAGTTTCTGTTCATGATGTCATTCACACATGGACATTGATTTTGTACATAAATCTGTCATTGGCATATGTTGGCCAAATACATGTAATTGGCAGAGTGATGCCCCTTTGACATATCCTACATTTAAACTTTGTTGCCTTTGTAGGCGTTGGTGCCACTCCAACACATCTAGTACTTACAATATAATGAAGGCTTCATTCAGTTAATTCATGTTTTTAAGCCTCTTAGCCTGAAAATGATTGGAAGTATGCAATTAGGGTCTGTGTAATTATAGTTTCTGGATTACCGTAGCAGCGATTTAGAACAAAAAAATCAAATAAAATAACATGTATGGATAATACTATTGCTGCATAGGGAACGTAAATTACATCACGTAAATTTTTTCTGCTGCTATTTTCATTCATAATTCATAAAAGAGACTGATTACTTCAACTTTAAATGTACTCAACTCTTTAATGCTGTGTTTGGGATTACTACAGACCTTTATTGAACCATCCTTACTTGTAGTATTTGAAAAATATTGGTAACGTAAATTACATGCTTAAAACGAACCTTGTTTATCAGAAATAAAGACATATACTGAAAAATTCTTTTATAATCAACTTGTAGGATTTTCCTTTACGTTTCGACTTAATGTTGCAGTAATTTTTTAAGAGATATAATGAACGTTTTCTTCACTGTCTAGCAGTGCTTGATCGGTTAGAAGTAATGACAACATAAATTACACGTACATGAAATTAGCGACAGGGTTAAATGATGTAAAATTTTTATCTAAATTCATGAATCCAACAAACGTGTTTGAATTTTAAATAACAACGTATTTCTATTTGCATTTGAACAAGTAAATACATTTTCCTATCACTTTTGACCGTTTGGCTACAATTCAAAAATCATATACTGTGGGAGTGATATGTAGATAACAAAGTAAAGAAGTCGTAGATCATGGTTTATAATAAATTTTAAAGCATGAGATCATAACATTTAGTGGTTGACTAGGAAAATTAGGATTATACTTTACAAAAATTTGTGGAATTTGATGCAGTATGACATATTTTGGGGGAATTGGGCGGATTTTGTGAGAATAGGTGTATTACAAGCTTTCCTGCATACATTGTACATGCCGTTATATATTAAGTTCCATTAATACTTTAATTTTGATAAACATGTCAGATCATCAATTCAAAATGCATCATATTTGTATTGCAGTGCACAATGGATGTTACAGAAGTTTTCAATAAAACAGTGTCTGTCAATGTCTTTACAAGAGTTGAGTGAGAGCTTGCCACAAATACCTAAAAGATGTCTTCAAGTATGTTTTTCATACAGAGATTATAATTTCTGATTCAAATGAGATGAGATTTGCTTATAAAATAAAAAAGCTCAACAATGATGCAAAAGTATAAAGAAATCAAAAACTTACAAGAAGCAATTGTTTTGAAATCTATACTACCAATAATACCTCACAAATATCTTATATTTAACCAAATAAGTCATTAACTCAATGATGGAGGAGAAAAATCATTTAAAAATCGTTTTTCTAATAGCAAAATGTCCTTATTTATTCATGTCATGTCTTTATTACAGATGTTTGTGGAAATAAAAGACAGTAACAGTGGTCTACAGTTGTATGTGAATACAGATACAGACAGTACTGATGCAACAAATGCAGATTTTTGTGATGGTGAAATTAGCAAGGCCATATTTGACAGTGATGACATCATCGACAGAATAGACCCACATATGAGAAGTTTAAGTTATGACAGTGCTCAGACTAAAGAACACCTCCAACAAAATATCAACAATACAACAAGCAGGTATTTTGGTTTTGAGCAGTATGACTCTTCATTGACTAATCCAGAAGAGTCCTATACACGTACCAGTTTCAATAACCAGATAACTCCACGAAATGTCCCCTATTTTAGGAAAGGTCAGAATGTGAAAAGGAATCCACAAAAACAGCAAAACTCTAACTTTGCAGTTCAGAACCATCAGTTTGGCAATCAGAGTGAAGAAACCAGAGATGAATTTGAAAACACACAAGACCTTGTAACAGCTAATGACAACTTCAAGAATCCTGCTTCTATGCTGACTCATAAGAATATGGGCTTAAGTCATCCATCACCAAATCATAGTGATATAGTGTTTGTCAATGGGCAACTTGCCAGTTACCAGAGTATGGGAGGCAATTCTCAGAGAAATCATACACAGTTTATGCATCAATATCAAAGGCCAAATACATGTACCACTGGCATTACAGTTTTATCACACCAAAACCAAAGACAGGTAAATGATACATTTAAACATAGTGAAAGAAATACAGAACTGTTAAATCTTCAGCAGATGGATCCAGTAGACCAGTTTGTAGCCTGGCAGCAAATGAGAGGTGAAATGTCAATGGAGAAGCAGAAAGTACAGCATGACAGAAACCAAAATATTCAGAGAAATTCACAAACCAAAAATGGAAGATATTACCTGCAGGGTAGAGAGTCTAACAAAGATGTGATTGAGGGACAGCAGTTCCAGCAGTATGTTGGCAAAAGAATATTCACTGCTGAACCAGTCCCTTCAAAAAGAGAGAAGACTCCAATCATAGATATAGAAGTTCAAAAGAGACTTTCAGATAATCACGGGAAGGTTCAGAGATCATTGTTCCATGAGGAAGACACTTATACCTTTGGGAAAGAGAATAACTATCAAGAAACATGGACAAATTCTGAAGTAAACTTTAACCTCCAAGATGCAGAACTACAGGAACTGAATGAGGACAGACATGAAAGCTTGTACAAAGATTTAAATGTGATAACGCAACAAC